>JAHWFP010185497.1:0-24824 GCA_023313725.1 Lithobius niger | reverse complement strand
TTGTAGTGCGATATTTTTATTCATGTTTGTTTAAAATAAAAACCAGGAGTTTTTCTTAAACGTCCGTCAGTTTATTCGCTCGTTGTTTGCTAGAAGTTAACATGTAAGATAATTCTTTTAAAACTTAGCTTAGCTAGCCTTTTCCCACCTTGGTGGCAGCGTTACCACTTATTATTACAGTTAGCCTACAATATTAGGACACGAGTTAAAACGTTCCCAGTTACTTAATGCGTTATAGCATTCTACTAAGCTACTTTATTTAACCGCATTTATCCTTTTATTATATTCTTTTACCCCCAGAAACGCTACCATATGTCCAACGTAATTCGACCAGGCATTCTACCGGACACGAATTTTCAGTGTATATATGTTTGTTTCAGTTCTCCTCTAAACCCGACTGAGACCTTTCAAACACTACGGATAGCTTGATCTACTATTAAAAACCAAAAGATGTTTATAAAAGATCTGTTCAAACCCAATCCGAAAGTCAAACTGTGCAAAAACTTCGAATGCCCCTTTTTTTGCCCCCTCCCCCGCCAAAACTAGTTGTGGTGTATAACACTGCAGTTTTCAGTTAAAGCTTATAAAATTTAATAGTAATGCTCTCTGCATTACCCAAAGCCAAGTATTAACCTTTAACAAGAGCCTTTCACGTTGCAAACATGTAAATAATCATTCCGTAGCCAATAATACAAAGTAAAGGCCTATTTCCCAATGTTCAACAAAGTAAAACTCAAAACAGGCCTATCTTTTCCGTCTTTACATGTCCCTACTCCTTCAAACGGCTCTGCACCCAGTCCCTTTGTTCAACCGACTTCTCCTCTTACTTACCATTGTTCTCGAGGCTCTCAGCCAATCAGACCCCCGCAGCTATCCTCGGCGACCGCGCCAACTTCCGGTAATGTGTATATAACCCCAGCCTCAGAATCCCTCGTTAGCACAGCTCACAGATCTCAAGCTAGAGAAGGGTCACGCCAGTCGGGAGTGGAGACGCCATGTCCGGAGAATGCCATGCCGGGCACAATGGTAGTGGTTCGTATGTTAAATAGTTTAGCTTTTGAAAGTTCAGTTTAGGACCCCCATATTCTAAATTTTAGTTTAAAACTTAACTTAACTCTCTAGCTAGAGAATATTATGGTGGAGACGCCTGTAGCGGCATCTTAGGTTCTCTCTCCCCATAACGTCAGAGTGGTTCTCTTACTAAAAACCAACTTTTTCAGTTTAATTTAAATGGATTTGTAAACTTAAACTAATTGACGGTTTGATCTTTGTGGAAGTCAAATTGAAACACACTGATGCCCAAGTGTAAAATTGCCGGGCTTTTTATTACTTAGAACAGTTCTCGAGGGAACTAAGGGAGGTTGATCTTTTTGTACTTGGAAAACTTAGAAACATAACTGTGGACGGTTGATCATGTAGAAACATACTGTCAGACTTTTATCAGTTGCGGCTGTTAAGTCTTGTGGGTGTCTCCGGGAGCACCTAATATTACTTTTTCTATCGTGAAAATTTAAACTTTTACTCAAACACAAGCGTTGTTTGTTTGAATTGTGAATTGCTACTTTTGTAAATTCTACTTGTTGCCTTTTTTAATTAATTGGTAATCAAAAGCTTTCAGAAGCAAACCATAATGTAAAGTGTTCTTTATTCTCTGTTGCAAAAATAAAACCCGAGTTTTAAGCTTCAGTCGTTTGCTAGATTGATTAATTGTCTTTTAGTGTAAAATATAAATATGTAGCCCATCTTTAATTTTAGCTAGTAAAACAGTTAAATCTACCGTTGGTGGCAGCGATACCGACAGTTTAAGGTTAGGCCCCTTTAATTAGGACCGGCGCTCCATCCCCCATGCTGGGACAGTGTCCATGCTGTGTTGTATAACGTAAAAAGTCGTCATTAACACCGATTAACCTCAAGCTGAAACTCCACGTACACCAGGGAAACCGGGGGCTTTACAAGCACCTAAGCCGTCGTAGCGTCCGCCGTTACACATGGTGGCAGCGGTGGGATGAACAGGTGCTGTTCCCTTCAAGCGTTTTCCCCCCTGCCATGCTACATGCCTAGAAAGATGCAAGCCACTTCCAACTAGATGTCTGTGGTCCAGCCAAACATGGCCACGTAGCAGATGCCTGTGACTACGTTACAAACAGTCACAAAGCAGATGTAGTACTAAAGCAAAAAATAGTACAACCCCCGCCGCAGCTCCAACAACTGCCGGCGCCAGGAAGCCGCTTCCAGTAGACGTCCTCAAACCGAGAGCCGTCTCAACCCCAACCGATGCTGTAGGAGAAGAGGCCCGAGAGGGAAACTACGCTCCGTGCAGCCAAGCCGAGGATTTTGTGTGCTACACCGAGGTCCCCTGGATTTGACCGCCAGTGACAACCGACTCCCGAAAATCAGTGCCGCACTTCCCGTACTACAGTGGAACGGAAGGACAGACTGATCGTACAGCGATTGTACAATTGGGTAAATGTACACGAGATATGCTTTGAGGCCGCCAAGCCGAGTGTTGTAGTTATTAGCATTTAGTGCTATAACGGTTATCCGTTTAAACGTTTAAACGGAAATTTACGTGTATACGTTTTTCTATATTGCTAAACGATTAACCGAATCTGATTATTTACCTCACAACAGCACAAAGTTTTACTTCAATAAACGTTATTTTGTGACTTTATTTGGTAGTTAACGTTAAAACTACCAGAATATTAGCTGCTTTCGCTGCATCCAACTTGATCAGCAGCTGTAAAACCTGAACTTCCGGTTTTGTGGTGAAATCGAAACCAGCTTCGGTTAGGCTTAAGTCGCGTCGGGTTTTAACCGCGCTCACCGGAAACGTAGCGGGACACTGCAGAATGGATGAAATATTATCACCACGTAAGCCAATTAAACAATTAAAACTTTTTTTTAAACAATTGTCTACAAATTGTTCAAAACAACTAACCACTGGATGGTTAACAAAGCTAAATTCCAAAGCGTGCTGACTGATCCAAGATCGTAAAACAATCGCAAACGTGTGAGGATTTCCCGCGATTCCTGCTTATTTTATTTTTTTTAATTTAGGCTATTGTTAAACATTTTGTTTCAGAATAAATACGATTTGTTTACTTAATGTGTGATTCGTGTTGCTTAAATTTTTTTTAAATTAAATTAGTAAAACGTAGTTATTGAATTTTATGTTGACATTTTTTTTTGTCTTAGTTTGTTGCGTTGTTATTATTACCGTTCGATTTTTCACGGTTTTCGGTTAACCGAACGTTTAATTAGGTCGTTTAAACGTTTAGCAAATTACACGGAAACTGCTAGCACTATTAGCATTTATGCAATTTAGCTATTCATATACCAGAGTGCTAGAGGTCTTGAAAGTGTATTTTTTATGTGCAATCTTACTGGATTTGGGAAAGTTTTTTAATTAATTCGCTCTACTCAAAAGTAACGTTAAATTTTAAGCGGCTGCTTTTAATTTTTGTTTCATTTATAAAAGCTTTATTTTGAAACCCCGTTAACCATTAAGACTCAAAATGTCAGAAATGGAAGAATTAGACGAAATCATTCGTGATATCACAAACAAGGACTTAAAAAGGCCTGTTTAAACTTAGGCTTTACAGTCAGTGATTCTAGAGCCGAATCCCAACAAATCTTGCGAGCAGCCCTTGAAGACGGTAAATTGGATTTAAGTGAACTTTCCGATGCACTAGCTAATGCTATTGAAGGAGAGAAGCTGCTATTTTTGCTAAAAAAGAATTAGCCGCTAAAGAAAATGAACTGTTTTTAAAAGCAGAAGAATTAAAGTTAAGAGCACTTGAAATTGCGGACGCAGATAAGCGCCGTGCTCATGAACTAGCTTTAAGGGACCAAGATGCCCAAATAAAGGATCGTGCCAGTGCTATGGAATTAGCTAAACTGGACAAGCAGCTAGAACTAGCTAAGCTAAATGCTGCTGCGTTAAATCTTAACTACGCTCCTAGTGGAGCTAGTGGCGCTCCCCCAGCTCCCCCTAATCCAGTTGCAAGACATGGTAAAGTTGCGAACGTGGTTCGTCTCGTCAATAACTGGACGCCCAAAACTGAAATTAACAGTTTTCTTAAGATTTTTGAACGCACCATGACTAGTCAAAAGATCCCTAGAGATCAATGGGTCACGGGTCTCCAACCCCTCGTCGGTGAGGTTTTCGTTAAAGTTTGCGATCAGCTTACAGACGCTGAAATGCAGGACTACGATTTAGTTAAAAATAAATTACTTGCTCGTTTTGTCCAGACAAAAGAGTCAGTTCAAACGCAGTTTCGCTCTCTAGAGAAAGAAGTAGACCAGCAATTTTTCGACTACGCGTTTGAATTGGAAACGTTGTGCACTCGTTGGTTAGCTTTAGCTAAGGTTAACCGGGACTATGACAAACTTGTCAATTTAATGCTTTTAGAGCAATTTTATAAATCTTGCCCTACCCAACTTAGGAAATGGATCCCGGATCAAATTAAGTTAGGGACGTTGGCTGAAGCAACCTAACTTTGTGACGAGTTCACAACCCACAATAAACAGATTGCTACCGAAACTGCCACTCGTGCAGCCAAAACACAGCCCATAGCTGTAGCGTCGAACCAAGGTTCTAAACCTACTGGTCAACAGCGTGGTCACAACCGTAACAACTACACAACAGCTAATCCGGCCGGATCTGTCAGTGTGAAAGCAGATAACCCTGGAGGGGACCCTGCCATAAACATTAGCGCTAGTGAAAAAACTAACCTAAATCAAGATAGAGTTAGGCGCTGCTACGTGTGTAATTCTCCCCATCATTTTCGTAGTGAATGCCACAAGCTTAACTCGAAACCACAGCAAGCTAATGCATGTTTCCCAGTTGGGAAAAATGCTAGTGAAATTCTTAAGGCTAGTACTCTGTCAGGTAGCATAGGGAAAAATAAAATTAATATTTTATGCGACTCCGGAAGCAGTTTCGCTAGTTAGCGCTAGGATCGCCAAGAAATTGGCCACGCTTAAAGCGAAGGGTTCAATGTCAAACTGCCTTGTGTAGACAAGTGTTTACATTAGATCAATTAAATCTAAACCTAAGGTTAGATGATGGCACAGTGTTAAAAACAGTAGCATGCATTACACCGGTCAACAATTCGTTCTACGATGTCGTTTTGGGCGTGCCAGGATTAGAATCATTAAACCTACAGCGCAGACCAGTAATCGCCACGCCCCGTGATTTTTCTTCAGTGCCAGCCGAAGTGGCTACGCCCCCCGTCAGAAACGGCTCACATCAATCAAAGAAACGCCGCCGTAAACAAACCAGCCCCGCGGGATTGGTCAAGCCCCAAACCCCCACAGTGCTTTCGCCAATCGTCGTTAAGTCCTCAAGCGCAGACGAAAGGGGTCTGCTGAAGACTTCGGAAGTCAACCCATTACGAGATAATGAGACCCAAGTCCCCTCCCTTGACCAATGGATGGACTGTCGCCATCTTTGTTGGCGTAAACATGCAACGAAAAATGCGTTGAACCTGCCTCTTAAAAGCAAAATAAAACGAAGTTTGTCAGCTAGTGATATAAACAAAAGTTTAGTCATGTCAGAAAAACCCAGAATTGGCGAGTTTAGCTTTGACAAATGGCTTAAGTTACGTGAGTTAACTTCCCCCAATCTTAAGTTGGAAACAAATAATTTAAAGGTCGGCATTAAAAGTGTTCCCCCTATATGCTTTGATTTTTTTCCAGTTTTGTAAAGTTAAATTGCCGGATTTTAATCTAAATTAAAACCAGCGTGTTAAGCAAATAAAAAACTTAAACCTAGTTTTTTCCCCCCAGTCTTTTTTTTTTTTTGTTAAAAGTAGGACCGATGTTTTAGTGCGAATTCTATATCAGTCTAGGGTGGAAATAAATGCGTTTATTATGGCTCTAGCACTTAACTGGTGTTTCCAATAAAACGGAGATTTAATACCTAACCTAAAGCAGTTTTTCTCTAAATTAGAGTTTTTTTTCTTGTTGCAAGTAAACCGGAAATCTAACAAAGTAAATTTCTCATGCATGTTTTCTTTAAATAATGTGTAGCTTGTCGCTACAACCGTGGCTCCATCTAGGAGCAACTAAACCTAAAATAGTGTATTTGTTGAAATTTTTATTTTAAAACTTCAGAATCTACTGGACAAACCTGGAAAGCATCTAGTGATTGTTGCTGCATCAAGGCAGCATTTTCGTTAAACATTTAATTGTTAAACGTTTCGTTTCAGTACAAATTGACTGAAAATTGTTTTTACCTGCATTTCTAATTTTGTCATTTTGGTCAGTTGGGAGCTCCTCCTGAAGCAACTCCCAGTTAATTCCCGTTTTGGCCTTCACACCTAAATTATAAGTGCCTATGTTTTACTCTTTTTGTCACTATCAACGTCTCCCTGTGTGGGAGAATATTGACAAAGATTGTAACGACACTAATTAAATATTCATTAGGAACATTCTACGGGAGCTGCAATCTGTCCCCGGTTGGCTCTTCTTTAAGTTTTACACGAAATGGTTTTCTTTATAAAAAACCGCCCGTCTTACCTCTGAGGGCAAAAGGTCAACTCTGTCGTTAAAAGGTTGCTAGGTTTTTATCCACAAAACTTCCCAGTGTTGTATTATTATGTTTAAGTTATGGGTCATACCTTTAAACCCTTTAGTGTCACATCACCCTTGTAAACAAGTTGTTTGGTAACCTAACACCATCCCAGTGGGAGTAGTTTAACAGTAAATAGAGCCGGTCATTTTATGCGTGCCCATAGTATTCGATTTTCCGATCCCTATCGCAGCGGCTAGGTTTATTGAAATGCTGCGGAGGGTTAATTTCGCAGTCACCCCAGAAAAAAAATGACTAGACTTGAGCAGAGGTAGAATCCGTACGGGACATATTACCAGAGCAGTAGATGGCCTCATTTATTTGTTATAACGAAACAACCAACTTAACTTTGTATTTTAAAACTAGTGTGTTTCTGGATGAATGTCTTTTTTGCCCCATTTTCAAATACTTGTACGATATTCCTGCACCAAGCAGCGTGGACAGTATTTAGTTAATGGCTGCAAAAACAGTGTTTTTTAATTGTAACTTTTAAATTTACTTAAAGTTCTCTTAGCCACAAAAATTTTGGTCCCCCAAAAAATGGCAAAGTCAACATTTATGTTAACATTGTATTTTATTTCATGTCAATTTTGCTTAAATTTTGGCGGTCTTGTTTTCTGCATATCTTGTGTGCACTGACCCTTTTATTATAGCTTTTATTCCGAGTTCTCAGGAACCCCGAATAAAATCCTGCGTTTGGGGGCGTGTAAACGAGCGCCACCAAAAAACGCCTGTTTTTCAAAAATTTGAGGCACCCAAATGCCTATCCTAGGCAAATCTCGTCATTTTTGCAATAATGGTCCGAATCGGCCCAAACTTTCAACGTCAATAGCCTGCCCAAAAACAAGCCTCTTGGGGAAGCCCAAATCCGGACTTTCCACCAGGGAGATCTTCAAATCTGCATTTGAAATTCGCCAAAACTTACCGAAGCACTCCGTCATCATGGCCGCCATTATGAAACTCTGTACTTATGTATACGTATTTTATCCTTTTCGGGCAAAAAGCCCGAACACACAAGCTTAGTGCATTTTAGGAGGAGCTTCCTCTGCGCAGGTACTGAACCTCGAGGATTTGTACAGACAACAATTTGGAGTGTGATATTTTTTATTGTGTTTGTCGGCCGCAATCCATACGAAAAATTTCCACAACGATCACTTTTAACTTCAAAATTAAACGTTAAAACGTTCCCAGTTACTTAATGCGTTATAGCATTCTACTAAGCTAGTTTATTTACCCGCATTTATCCTTTTATTATATTCTTTAACCCCAGAAACGCTACCATATGTCCAACGTAATTCGACCTGGCATTCTACCGGACACGAATTTTCAGCGTATATATGTTTGTTTCAGTTCTCCTCTAAACCCGACTGAGACCTTTCAAACACTACGGATAGCTTGATCTACTATTATAAACCAAAAGATGTTTATAAAAGATCTGTTCAAACCCAATCCGAAAGTCAAACTGTGCAAAAACTTCGAATCCCCCTTTTTTTGCCCCCCTCCCTCGCCAAAACTAGTTGTGGTGTATAACACTGCAGTTTTCAGTTAAAGCTTATAAAATTTAATAGTAATGCTCTCTGCATTACCCAAAGCCAAGTATTAAGCTTTAACAAGAGCCTATTCACGTTGCAAACATGTAAATAATCATTCCGTAGCCAATAATACAAAGTAAAGGCCTATTTCCCAATGCTCAACAAAGTAAAACTCAAAACAGGCCTATCTTTTCCGTCTTTACATGTCCCTACTCCTTCAAACGGCTCTGCACCCAGTCCCTTTGTTCAACCGACTTCTCCCACTTTCCATTGTTCTCGAGGCCCTCAGCCAATCAGACCCCCGCAGCTATCCTCGGCGTCCGCGCCAACTTCCGGTAATGTGTATATAACCCCAGCCCCAGAATCCCTCGTTAGTACAGCTCACAGATCTCAAGCTCGAGAAGGGTCACGCCAGTCGGGAGTGGAGACGCCATGTCCGGAGAATGCCATGCCGGGCACAATGGTAGTGGTTCGTATGTTATAGTTTAGCTTTTGAAAGTTCAGTTTTGGACCCCCATATTCTAAATTTTAGTTTAAAACTTAACTTAACTCTCTTGCTTGTAGAAATTATGGTGGAGACGCCTGTAGCAGCATCTTAGGTTCTCTCTCCCCATAACGTCAGAGTGGTTCTCTTACTAAAAACCAACTTTTTCAGTTTAATTTAAATGGATTTTTAAACTTAAACTAATTGACGGTTTGATCTTTGTGGAAGTCAAATTGAAACACACTGATGCCTAAGTGTAAAATTGCCGGGCCTTTTATTACTTAGAACAGTTCTCGAGGGAACTAAGGGAGGTTGATCTTTTTGTACTTGGAAATCTTAGAAACATAACTGTGGACGGCTGATCATGCAGAAACATACTGTCAAACTTTTATCAGTTGCGGCTGTTAAGTCTTGTGGGTGTCTCCGGGAGCACCTAATATTACTTTTTCTATCGTGAAAATTTAAACTTTTACTCAAACACAAGCGTTGTTTGTTTGAATTGTGAATTGCTACTTTTGTAAATTCTACTTGTTGCCTTTTTAATTAATTGGTAATCAAAAGCTTTCAGAAGCAAACCATAATGTAAATTGTTCTTTATTCTCTGTTGCAAAAATAAAACCAGGAGTTTTAAGCTTCAGTTGTTTGCTAGATTGATTTTCTTTTAGTGTAAAATATAAATATGTAGCCCATCTTTAATTTTAGCTAGTAAAACAGTTAAATCCACCGTTGGTGGCAGCGATACCGACAGTTTAAGGTTGGGCCCCTTTAATTAGGACCGGCGCTCCATCCCCCATGCTGGGACAGTCGCCCATGCTGTGTTGAATAACGTAAAAGTCGTCATTAACACCGATTAACCTCAAGCTGAAACTCCACGTACACCAGGGAAACCGGGGGCGTTACAAGCACCTAAGCCGTCGTAGCGTCCGCCGTTACACAACGCAGCGTTAAAAAAATGCAATTGCGTCTGTGTACCTTGGGTGACTTGAGCGGTGCACACACCCGCCGTTTAACGCAAAAGCGTTATCGAAAATGGCGTCCATTTCGAAGAAATAGACGTGGAATTGTTTATTGTGGCAGTATAAAGAGCTATCCTGAAATATGAATGTTGCTGCAGAAATGATTGAAGACTTATTGGAAGTAATTAAAGAACTTACCCGATTTTTTTAGTTAATCTGCAAAGGATGTATAACATATGTACCAAAATTCGTCGAATTGGTTTGAAAATATATTTTTTGTTCACGAGGTAGGCGAAAAAAGCAATATCGTCTCACTGGTTCCTAACTAATTTTTTGTACACGAGGTTAGGGAACCGAACGCGCACATACGTCACCGCAGCATCGACACGCGTCCAAAAAACGCACGTATGCATCGGCGCTTAGCTTCCACCTCATCAGGCTGAAGATACTCAAGTCCTACTTCACCACATATTTACATATTTACAAACGATTGACGGCCACTTTTTGAATCTTTGCGAGTTTATCTGAGTCTTATTTTTATCCAACCCATACTTTTTTTAGTAGGGCTGACTGTGTAAACTGATAGCTCTTTGCAAAACCAGAAAAGCAAGTTGCGAAAAGCCAATAAATCGTTTAACACAGAAAGATAACCTAGAATAGGTACGTTTTCACTTTTTTTTTGTTTTAGATCTGTGGTCCAGTGTTAGACTAGGGCTGCATTTGGAGAGGCTAACATGCAACGGTTAACACGTGTTTAGGGCCTAACACAAACTTACTTAAAACTTACCAGAGTCCTAAAACTTTGTGCAGATCACTAACAAAATTTTAAACTTGATCTAAGCAGGACAAACTGGGATTGAAGCTGCGTACCACGCTCACTATAAGGTAGGTTAGCTCGCTGCTTTTCCGGTACCGGTATTAGTTAGCGACACACACGCCACGAGCCGTCCAGTATCGTACAGCTTGAGAGCTGAAGGGAATTGGTGCATGAAAAACTGTATGCGGGAAAATTTGTATTTTACTCAGCTGTCTGTTAATTTTTAAATAGAGGAAGAAAAAGAAGCCTAACGATTAAATTGAGACATCTGGCACACTAAGGGCTTCTCTTTGTTCAGTTACCAATTCCCTTCGGTTCTCCAGCCGTACACTACTGGACGGCTCCTGGCGTGTCTTTCACTAATGCCGGAAAAGCATAAGCTGACCTGCCTGGAGAGGAGCGAGGAACGCAGCTACTATCGCAGCTGGCCTTGGATCTAAGTAACCAAATCTACACTTACGGGAAGAATGGCAGCACTTTTCCAATCGGTATCTCATTCTGCTAGAATTACCTTAATTGATCCACTTTTGGAACATGGGAAGAATAAGTGTCTCTCGTCCCATTTTTTTTTTTTTTTTTTTTAATGGACTAAGAATTACCACCTGCTGAATAATGTTTTCCTCTTTCATTTTTGGGGCAAACGCACCGTTTGGCCGTGATTTAAGTCCAAAGTTAGCACTACGGGAGGTAGGCTGTGACGCCATCTTGTTGCCGGCAGGCACGCTCGAGGCAAACGTCGCCGCGCAGGAAAGCATCAACTGGGCCAAAGTCCGTCAAGTGAAACGCCAAACCCCAAAAAGTTCATTACAAGTGAAACGCCAAACAGAAGCCAGTACCTGCCTAACCTAAACGACAATAACAACAAAACCACACGAAACTGACAATAACAACCCACTTATCTGAACTGTTGACGGGAAAAAGATGTCAGCTGGGAACATTGAACTCTTGTATGTCCGTCAGTGCTAGAGTACGGCTTTCATTAATTTCTGACGGCCAAACTAAGCCTTTGCCCCAAAAATGGTATGGGAAAACGTTGTTCAGCTGATCATTTTATGTAATTCTAGCGCAACATGAAATTGATCGGTGAGGAGACGCCTATTCTTCCCATAAGCCCCACTTTTTCCTCATACCATTTTTGGGGCAATGGCTTCGTCTGGCCCTCAGAAATCATCAAAACTTGGGCCCTTTAGCCATAATCACTGCGTCTGCTTGTTCCATAGATTATTGAATGGTTCCCTTACTTAACCACTTACAGCTACGTCAAAGTCCTACGGCAAAGAGTTCATAGAGACGAAGGAACATCGGAAGAATAATGACTCCCGTCCGATTTTTTTTTTTTTTTTTTTAATGGACTAAGAATTACTTGCTGAATAATGTTTTCCTCTTCCATTTTTGGGGCAAACGCACCGTTTGGCCGTGGTTTAGGTCCAAAGTTAGCATTACGGGAGGTAGGCTGTGACGCCATCTTGTTGCCGGCAGGCAGGCTCGAGGCAAACGGCGTCGCGCAGGAAAGCATCAACTGGCCAAAGTCCGTCAAGTGAAACGCCAAACCCCAACCAGTTCGTTACAAGTGAAACGCCAAACAGAAGCCGGTACCTATAACCTAACCTAACGACAATAACAACAAAACCAAACTAAACTGACAATAACAACCCACTTATCTGAACTGTTTACGGGAAAAAGATGTCAGCTGGGAACATGTTACTCTTGTACGTCTGTCAGTGCTAGAGTACGGCTTTCATTAATTTCTGACGGCCAAACTAAGCCTTTGCCCCAAAAATGTTATGGGAAAATGTTGTTCAGCTGATCATTTTACATCATTCTAGCCCAACGAGAAGCAAATCGGAGAGGAGTCACTATTCTTCCGGTAAGCCGAGACAAATAAAGGCTCATTTACAATCAAGTGGCGATTTGCACAACCTTGGAACTAACTCGCTACTACTCCGTACAATAATCCTTTAAAACACAAATTTATACAAATATACAAACTGCCAAGACCAGCAATGACTAGCGTTCTATCACTCTACCAGAGGCACCCGTAGCCTAACAGAATACATGAAAGTTGCACTACAACACAAGTAGACAGACCACCATGTTAGTAAACAAGCTTCAAAGTTACGTACATTAATCGCACAATTTCATATGATTATTCCGGTAATATCACGTCCCTCTTAGACTTAATCTACTACGATTGCGTCATCGACGTTCGAAATCATTATGACCTGTAAACGCTAGTTTTAAACCATTTCAGGAAACGCACTTTGCATATGCCCAAGAACTCACCTATGAGTGAAGAAAGCTTCGCACATTTGACAAACACGATGGTACAAAGACCACTGCACTTCGCTCTCATTATTTGTGTTTTCAACCACAATTACTACAATACACAGCCCAGACAAAAACAATTTACAAGTTCAACCAATAAAGTGAATCAACTCGAAAACTCAACTATCATGTGATTTGATCGCTGATCGTAACGTTGGCGCCATGGTAGGCACAGAATTGTATATATGGTAGGGACTAGCTGGGTCCAGCTTAAAGTTTTAACACTACTGGCATAAGCATGTCACGTGATACGACGCGTCATCAGACTAGCGACAGTCGGGTCAGATACGTAATGCGAAGCAGAGTTGCAATGCCTAGCAAATGAAAACCTACAAATTGAACACTCACTTTAATAAATGACACCTAGGGTAAAGTTTGTAGTGTGTCCATATTCAACATTTACTTACTCATGTTCTGGTGTGTATTAGGATTCAGGTGAGTGTACACCTTGCGTGCATACAGTTGCTCCATTTGTCTAACCATAGGTCTAACCAAACGAAGTGTAGTTATTAATCCAAGGTCTAACATGGTATTAAAGGCACATAAATCCCTCCGTCCTGGCCGCTTTACTCATACGTCAACTGCGCTAAAATATAGTTCACACGACCGGAGCGCGCATTGCTCTGTGAAACAAGTATGACGTCACATCCGACGCTAGATCATACTCATTTCGGAGCCTCGCCATGTGACACGTCGTAGGAATGCTAAAAGGTAAACAAACACTGGCGCAGATGACTGCACGTTATGATCATCAATGTCTCCTGTCAGTTACTGCGGTAAAATACTCACACGTTAGTTTTAATTGAACGTAGTTGACCAAATAAAAGATTCTGGGATCTTTATTCTGTGCTGATGTCGAAATTTACGTCCTATCGTTGCAGACTATGTTACGTATATTAATTTATTGGCGATTTCAAGGAGGCATGCTTAGGGACCGGTAATTATGTATAGCTTTTTTTTTTGGGGGGGGGGGGGAGACATTTTATACCCCCCACCCCCTTCTTCGGGCAGTAAGTTTACGCCCCTGCGACCGATCTCATTTCGTCCTCCCGACCGTTATTTTTCCCCTTGCAGCCTAATTTGTGACTTCATGTTTTAGTATATGCGGGCATCATACGCGGCGTTGCTGTACAGAACCGGCTTAAATAAAAGGCATAAAATTGGGTCTGTTTTAAGTGTACCAACAAAAAAAGAAAAAAAAAAGCTTCTCCCGACCGACCCTAGTTGTAATTTAATTGGTACTGCAGCTAAACGTTTTTTTTTTCCATAGGCCTTATGTCTGCTACGACAATTTACGTCTGAAACTCGATCCGCAATTTAATTTCTTCTCCGCCTTTGGTTTTGTCCATCACTGTGTCAGAATATTGATACCCCTGACCCACCCCTTCTTTCCTAGTTTCTTGCGGTAAACATAGGATAAATTTAATTGTCGAACCAATTCTCGTTTTGTCCTTTCCTTTACCGATTCGGTAGCAAATGTACTTGGTGGAATAAATAAATGCGTTCATCACTCGCCATTTCTCCTGATAAGCTCAGAACAAGGTTAACTGGGATTGAAGCTGCGTGCCTCGAGTAAGGCAGCTACTATCTCAGTTGGTTTTAGCTCAGGAGCGGCAAGTCATGTGACTTGAAGTGCACGAAGAATGACTACGTCACAGACTAGGCGTGTAAACATCGCGTGACGTCGCCACAAAAAGGAGCACCAGAAGCACCCAGAAGCTTTCTGGCGGGAGTGAGATACTCCTCGGACCGAGCGGTAAAAAAGAAGCTTACTAGCGATCACGCGCCACGTCTGTCCTCGGGATCGTACCCTTAGACGATCAAATAAAAGGTAAATGAATTCATATAAAACTATTTCCGGTTATGTATCGAGGAAACCTGTTAAAATATACCGGAGGGAGTTATGTGCCTTTAACCAGGGAACTTGGATTATACCACGGACAATGTACTATCTACGGGTCGGTTCACTCGAACAAACGCGTCTGTGCTATAGCACAGCTATTTTCCGTGGTAAGGTATACACGAGCAAGATTCAGCTGGGGACGATTTTGCTCCCTGACAAATCCTCGAAGCAGACAACGCTTGGTTTTTCCAAACCAACAAAAAGGTTTGTTTGAACTAGCCAGTAGTTTTTAACGAAATTAATGAATAATTATGAAATATCTGATCGCTCAATCTTTACTGAACATTAAGATACACATTATTAAAACAAAACGACAAATTCTTACCACGACGAGAGTAGCTGACGTAGTTGCGTTTATGATGATCGCTTGTGGACTGGTAGCTTAATGCACTTTAAAACAATTGGAGCGGTCGAGCTTACATAACATAACATAAAAAGCATGACGGTGCCCAGTCAACGACTCAGAATGCACCCACCCCCTACCAAAACAAACAAAACAACAACAACAACAAAAAACAAAGGGAAAAAAAACCTTCAGCGCGTCAAAGCGAGCCTTAAATGCATTCACTGAAGGAGCAGTACGAACATGGTCCGGGAGAGAGTTCCAGGGATGCACAACCCTCTGAGTGTAAAAGCGGTGCCGAATGTTGAGTCTAGAAAAAGTGCAATGGAGTCTGTACGGATGGCCACGTGTGATGCCAGGAGCAGGCACGAAGAAATCGGACGGGTGAAGATAAGTGAGCTGGTGGATGAGTTGATAAGCAAGGATGAGGTCGCCCCTGCGGAACCTATCCCTGACACTTGGAAGGTGCAGTTGCTGAAGACGCAGCATGTAAGGCAGATGGCGAACGGGTTTGCACCACTTACTGATCCTGCGCTGACAAGATTCAAGTGGGCTGAAAGCATTTTCGTAGCAGGGCTTGGAAACTTGGGAACAGTACTCAAGGTGTGGGCGGACAAAGGTTTTGTAGAGTGTGGAGAAAAGGCTTTTGTTGAGCCTTGAGAACCTCTTGAGCACTAAGTGAGCAGCACGGAAGGCCTTGGAGACTGCATGCGTGGAGTACAGCTGAAATTTCAGGGATTTGTCGATAAGAAGACCGAGATCGAGATGTGAAGATTTAGCGGAAATCGTTCGCCCAAGGATGGTGTACTGAGTGCAGGGGTTGTTGAAGCCGAAATGCATTACGGCGCACTAGGAAGGGTTGAGAGTGAGCCCATTGGCATCAGACCACGCCACAATGTGGTTGAGATCTTGCTGGAGAACATGGCTAAGAGAGCACAGGGAAAGAAGCCTCAAATCATCTGCGTAACTATTGTATGTTGAAGAAAGAGTTGCAGGTAAATCGGATACAAAAATGTTAAAGAGCATGGGCCCAAGGATGGACCCCTGGGCCATGCCGGAGGTGACAGAAGCCCAAGAAGCAGTGGAGCCACGAAGAGCAACCCGTTGTCTGCGGTTATAGAGGTACGAATGAATCCAAGAGGCTGTGGAATGATGAAGACCAAGAACCCGAAGCTTGGAGACAAGTTTGCTGTGGCTAATGGAATCAAAGGCTTTACTGAAGTCCAGAAAAATTAAGTAACTTTGGATATTGCTGCCAGTAAGCTTAGTGATGTGGTCATAAGTATGAAGTAAATTGGTGAGACAGGAACGCTTCGGAAGAAAACCATGTTGCGACCGAGGGATGATGTTGAGAGCTTCGCATTGTTGGAGGATATCGTTATAGACAAAGCTTGGAGAGGAGAGAGAGGAGACTTATCGGACGATAATTGTTGACTTGGTGAGTGGGACTGTTTTTGTGAATAGGCGTAACATTGGCATCCTTCCAGGCCTGTGGGAAGGTACAGGAGTGGACAGAGTTGGAAAAAATGTAAAAGAGTGGAGCAGACAAGGTGGTGGCACAGTTTGTGAGAAACTGAGATGGAAAGCCGTCCGGTCCAGGGGAGGTATTGTCTTTGATCCTCAGAAGTGCAGTTTCGATGTCCTTGGCTTCAAATTGACCAGGCCGTTAATCAATGTCGGAGTGTGTGGAAGCAAGGTGGAGGGAAGGAAAGTAGATGTAAAGTAGGTATTGAGTCTGTCGGCAATCTCTGCATCGTCGGTACAAATGGACCCATCATCATTCCTCAGACATCCAACAGGGACAGCCTTCTTGTTCTGATTGATGCATCCAAAAAGTAATTTTGGTTGAGACTTGGACTTAAGAATGAGGGCTTCCTCAAAGCAAGAACGGGCACGGCGAATTTCGTTGACGGCGCTGTTGCGTACTTCTTTGTATGCAGATAGAGTACTGGGTGTAGGATTGACTTTAAATGCTTGGTAAGCATGTTTCTTCCGGTTAAGGACACTGCGTGTGGTATAGCTGGCCTAGGGGTGCCTCCTTTGCCTTTTGGAGGATGACGGAATGAAGGTCTGAATGATATCATGCAGAAAATCTTGAAGTGAATTAATTGAGTTGAGCGTCAACGTCAAGATCGGAAAGTTTATGTTTCCAGTCGATCCTAGAGATAATATCATTGATGAGAACGTAGTCGGCTTGGCGGAAATTGTGGGACGCCACTTTCGTGGACTTAGTGGAGTATTCCAAATCAAGGGAGAAATGGAAGATGTCATGGTTGCTTTTCCCTAAAGGTGGAAGATGGGAGATAGTAGAAATGTCAATGTCGAAGGATGTAATGACGAGGTCGAGAAGGCTGGAAGTTTGACCAAAGTGGTGGCGTGTAGGTTTGGAAACATTTTGGGTAAGTTGGAAGTCATGCAATGGAGAAGGTCCAGCAGTTCAGAGGATGCGCCGGCCTCATTTTCAGATGTTGAGCAGGTGGACCAGTCAATTTTTGGAAAGTTACGGTCACCCATGATGACGGTGGTTGGATTGAAAGACAGTATGTGGCTTAGAGAGGCAGAAAGCCCAATCCAGTGATTTGGGAGGGCAAGGCTAGGAACCCTAAAAACACAACCAATGGCGATTTGTTGTCGTTTGTAATGTTGATTTTGCACCAAACTGCCTCCCAATCTCCAGAAGGGTCAGAACATGTTTCCTTAAGGAAGGAGGGGATGGTGGTCTTAATGAAAAGGAGAGTTCCACCGTGAGATTTTACGGTGCGGTCGAACAGTAAAGGTTGTAGCCGTTACGCTGCAGAGCATGGTCGGGTGTGACAGACGTGAGGTGAGTTTCTGTGATGCAAATGATATCCGGGGTATTCGTAGCAATGAGTGCAGACAGTTTGTCAACTTTATTAAGAATACCCAAGGCATTAAAGTACATACATTTAATGGAATGAATAGTGCAGAGGCTGGATTTGGGATGCTGAGCTGAATGAGGTTTAACATACTTGAATGGATTGATGAAGTTCGCCATCCTCCTTAGGTTCATGATAAGCCTCTTACAAAAAAATACTGCAGTTTTGACCTTAAAAAAACTGCAGTTCTAAAGTGCAATTTTATGGAACACAAACTGCAGTTTAAATTTCAGTTAGATAATAAGGTTTCTGGCAAGCCCACTTCAATAGGCCTGCTGGCATTGTATTATTGCCAGTGAGCTTTATTGACTTTATAGGTACTGAATTACTGATACGTCCCTTGATATACGATGGATTTGCGGTTTGTAGGGCTGGCGGGGAGAGTTGTAGGGGGCTTCTTTTTTCACTTGAATGTGGGGAAGCGTAAATGGGGGCCTTGGATTGGAGAGCGGGGCATCGAAACTTTGTGGATCATATTGTCTTTCCATTTCACCGAAAGTTCAGCCATGATTAAAATTCGGCGAAATGGGAATTCCCGTTTCGCCGAATCCCATGTCACAGAATCAAAATACTCTATAAATTTAATATTGTTGAAGTTAAAGAAGCATTCCTGACTGGAAGAAATTTGTAATTTGCTGCGGTTTCGATGTTATGTTTAGACGCAGCAAACGCAGCAATGCGAGCGAGGCACGTAATTTGATTTGAAAATAAATATTTGCCAAAACAGGAGTCGGCGAAACGGGAATTCCCGTTTAGCCGAAAATTAAGACACTGATTAGAATAAGGCGAAACGGCTATCCGATCACACACAGGCCCGGACTGGCCATAGTGCCAGGGTGCCAATGGCACATGGGCCCTCCCGTAAATTCGTAAGGGGGCCTTTTTAGATTTTACAGTTACAGGTGAAATTTCTGCTGCAGTTAGAATTTTTTTCTCTTTGTAATTTCCTGGTTGCTCTTAAAATCTGGTCATTTCATAGCTCTCTATAAATGACTGAACCATAAAGACAGCATTAAGGCCTGGCATTAAGCACCCGCCGGGGGGGGGGGGGGATTAATTTTTGAACCTCGAAAATGACACTTTCAGCAATCAAAACTTCTAAAAACACCTCAACTTCTGGGGGAACCCCCATGATGTGACTGTTTACCCGTGGTTTTGAAATTGTGAATAACACTGCTGTAATTTTTTTCATACACCTTCTAGAAAAGCCTTGCCTTCTGGTTCCTTGGCTCAGGAGGGTCACACCATTTTTGACCTTGAATGGGGAGGTTAAGATTTTGTCAGGGTTTTGGAGGGGGGGGGGAGATTGAAAATATGATGGTCACATTTTCGTTTTGTCCGTGCCCTCCTCCCGGCCATAAATAATGACCGGGTCTCATAAGCTCGAATAATTTCACCTACAACCCCCCTCCAGCATTCTGTTGGGGGCCTTTTTAACGTCATGGCACTTGGGCCCCGGGGCTGCCATTCCTGGCCTGGAAAAATGACAACGGAAATAAAAAGGCGAAGGGCAAAAGGACAAATAAAACCATATCGTCTAAGAGGATCGCGAAAGAGACGCGGGAATTGTGTAATTTATATATGGGACTACTACTCTCCCATTTTTTGATTTGTAGAACACCCCGCCTCATACTCACTTTTTCGTTCTAATCCGATTACAATAGACAACCTGTGTTACAAATTCCAGATATATTTTTTTGTCGATTTTTAATTTGTTAATGTATATTAGTTTGGGCAGGAGCTAATGACATATACCACGTACGTATTACACTCCTGGTCTGGGTGAAGTATTGGAGCAATGGAGCGCAATCTAAGTCAATATTTGGAAGCACAACGACATCTTACTGCAATACTAAGGACAGTTTTACGTCGATCGCGTGTGAAACGTAATTTGTCTCAGATTTCCGAACGCACGGATCTGAAGAGCGTTTGAACTGCTATCCAACCTTTCTTAGTGAACTAGCCTCGTCACATTTAATTCTGCGTTCGAATCCGATTAGAGTAGGTATGATTTTTTCAAACAACACCTGCATTTTATGGTATTTTGTTGTTTAATTTTAAATCAGTTACACTTTTTTAATGAAGAAAAGGATTTAATTCATAGATATCGGATGAAAAGTACGTTTACAGTTTACATTTATATAAATAAATAATAAATAATAATTCGTTGCAGGAGCAACAGGACACGAAAGGACAATGAAGTCACTGACAGCGAGCCTAGTAAAACAGCGTACAATTAAGGGAAAAAATAGAAAAAGAAACCAAACATGAGTCGAGAAATGGGCAACACCAGGACTATAGCGCGACACCAAGGTAATTACAAAATTGTATAAAGCATGGCAAATTTTTATGTTGCCAATTGTCAACTGTTGGAAGCACAGGAAGCCATAACACACTAGTTACGAAATAAAATTAAAACCAACATGGTTTACGTTTCAAGAACCTCGACAGATTTTGGTTGTTTAATTCCGCACGAAATTTATCAATGGTAGCAGAGGAGACAGCAGACTCGGGCAGAGCATTCCAAACCTCAACCACACGATGGGAAAAGAAGTTTACACGACAGTTTAAGTGTGCTGGTTGACTTCTGAGTTTAAGTGAATGGCCGCGTGTTAAGCACATATTATTGTGCTCAAAAAAAGGAACTGCTAGAGGAAGTTTGTCATGGATAATTTTAAAAGTCAAAATCAGATCCGTCTTTAGGCGTCGAAGTTCAAGTAATTCCAATCTTGCAGACCGTAAGCGCTCAATGTAGGTGAGATTTCGTAATCCTGGTAAGGACTTCGTAAATCTCCGCTGGACAGATTCAACTCTGTCGATGTCCTGCAGCAAGTAAGGCGACCAAACCGGGCTTGCATATTCCAGGATAGGACGCACAAAAACTTTGAAGGCCCAAACTTTGGTTTTAAGGTCGCAAGCAGAAAAACAGCGGTTTAAATAGCTAAGCGTTTAAATGCTGTTGCAGTGATTTGGGAACAATGATGACTAAACTTTAAGTCCCTGCAAAACCAGACGCCGAGATCCTTAACAGAATTTACATCTGGTAGAGCATTTTCGTCCAAAATATAAGTCATATTAAAGTTAGTGCGACCGACGTGTAATGTACAACATTTAGAAATAGAAAGAGGCAGTTGCCATTTTTTTGCCCAATCTGCAACTGAAGCAATTTCGCAGCAGATATTTTCACAGTCTTTCCCAACAATGGCGGAGTCTAGTTTAAGATCATCTGCGAACTTTGACAAAGAGGTACCTTTCAGGTTACATGTAAGATCATTCAGATATATCACAAACAAAAGCGGTCCCAAGACTGAGCCCTGGGGGACGCCACTGGTAACAGACCTCATGGAAGAAAAAGAATTTGAGATTCGAACACATTGGGTTCGATCGCTAATGAAAGATGAAATCCACCGCAAAAGTTTAGAGTTAAAACCTGAGTTTTTAAGTTTGAATAATAATTTAGAGTGTACCACGGATTCAAACGCCTTGCTGAAATCGAAATAGACGATGTCTGACGGTACACCAATATCCATGGCAGAGGTCCACCTGTCGAGGCAAAGTAAGAGCTGCAAAGTAGTTGACCGGCCTGGCAGAAAGCCAAATTGATCGGGTAGGATTAAGTCAACAGACTCAATATAAGCAAGCATGCAATCTCGGATAAGCGTTTCCATTAACTTGCATGGTACAACTGTGAGAGCGATTGGACGATAATTCTTAGGATCAGATGCATCTCCCTTCTTAAAAACAGGTGTGATAACCGCAGTTTTCCAGACTGGTGGAAGTATGCCTTCCATAAAAGAGGATGAGAAGATAAAAGATAAGGGGTAACTTATTTCATTACTAATTTGTTTATAGAAATAGGCGGAAAACCCCTCGGGACCAACAGCATGACTAGGTTTCATTTTGTCGAGGGTACGCTTCACAGAGTATGGAGTGAAACCGATATTAAAAGAAGGGTTTAGAGTATCCTCAAGATCAAGTGATGGAGACACATCATTGTTGTCAACTTGTCCGTTTGACACGAACAGTTGGTTAAGAACATCTGCTTTTTTGCCGTTATGTGTTTTATAGTCACCACCAATTTTGATAGGGGGAAGTCCCGAGCACTACATGTTTTCTCACGATAAAGGCGGAAAAGGGCTGAAAGTGTTCCCTCTTTAATAGCAGCGGATGTATATTCACTATGCCAATTAGCTACAGCGGATGCATATATTTTGCGGTAGTTATTATAGGAGTGTAGATTTTCCATAGTTGGCGTTCTTTTGTAGGCATGCCACAGTTTTAATTTGTGGTGGCTAAGTTTGGAGATATTTCGTGGAAGTTTGTAACCAGGTTTCTTAGTTTGACTTGGAACCGATCTACACTGATTCACTTCCTCCTGGAGGGTTTCAAAAAATAGGTCCCAAGCCAAGATTGTGCTCGAGGCAGCCATCTCCATGAGACCACGCCAGTCAACACCCGCAAGTCTATGTCTGAGGTGGTTAAAGTCAATCTTACCAGTTTTACTGGCTTCACTCGTGAAGACTGGATAGGGTGATTGCACATCAAAAGAAACCATGCAGTGATCACTTGTACCCAAATGATCAATCACTTTGGTGCCAATGACAAGTCTGTCGTTATCAGTAAGAACAATGTCGAGGATATTTTCTCCTCGAGTAGGTTCCCTGACGAGCTGGCAAAGGCCTAGCTCAATGACAACGTCAAGGAAACAACGATGATGCCTGTCAGCAGCACACAGCAAGTCCCAATTAATGGTAGAAAGATTGAGGTCTCCTAGAACCAAGTTAGAACAAAGAGGATTTATGCAGGATTTTACGAAAATGCATGTGTTTGCCACAAGTTGCTCATCTCTACCATTTGGAATGTAGCAGAGTATAATATTTAATTTATGTAAAGGCATTAATAAACAAATTGCTTCAGTATGTTCGGAGACCCTAACACTTATCATGTTTAAGCCTAAGCAATAAACAACCAAAATGCCGCCTGCTCTAGAACCACGATCGCGACGGATCACAGTATATGGGTAGTTTCCTGTGATCATAGAATCCGTGATGCTTTCATTTAACCAAGTTTCCACCACGAACAGAATGTCATAACTATTAGTAGCCAGTGTTGCCCAGAAGCTCCCCATGTTACATATAAGACTGCGAGCATTGATCAAAATACAACGGAGGTAGGCATTTGTGCTTGTAATAAATGGCAGATGGGATGAAAGGCCAGAGTTCCCACTTAAGAATTCTCGTTTTCCTGATTAAAGTGGACTAGATGGAGTGTATGTTGTAGCACATTTTTCCCTTTTCTGGTTAGATGTAGGCCGTCTCTAGAAAACATAGTGTGGTCCGAACACAGTTCACTGTCGATCGAGACGAAGTTGAAGTGAGACACAATGCACTGCTGACGTAGTAGCATGTTTGTTAGAACAATATCCCGGTCAGTTTCACGGTGGAGCAGCCCAAGGCGAGGGAACAATCCAACGAAGGAGATCCTTGATTCAGGTCTAAGGTCGCGAATGTGCTCCCTGAGTTTCGTAAGTTTCTCCACGATAGATTTTGGAGTATCAATAGTGATGTTGTTCGTGCCACCGCATATGATGAAGGATGCTCCCTGGTCTGATTTCTGGACGATTGAAGTCAGTTTAGATGACAAATATTCGACCGTAGCACCAGGAAAAGTCAAAGTCAATGAGCCTTTATTTGTATTCCCTCTTAAGCCTCTGCTGTGAGAGTCCCCTATGATGATTGATTGTTCATTTTGTAGATTAAGGGTTCATTTTTATCAGCCAACCTTAAAATATTGCTCCAAAGTACAAAAATATATTTTAGATAAATTTGCCTCCACTCTTTGCTAGGCAATTCGATTCTCTTTCATTAGAAACAAGATTGACTCTATTATGTTGGAAAATAACAGAGAAAAAGTGGAACTAAGATCGTAACTGAAATACGTTGTAGACGCTGGCGCCATCTAGTAGTCAGAATTGAGATAACCAAAGGTGTTGCACTCTCTCTTAAACAATCAATTGGCTTCTTTTGTTATAAACTTTGCGAACTCCATTACATTTAATTAAAACTTCATCATAATTTAGAAAGTGTTTAAAGGGGAATTCCAGTGGTTTATAATTACGAAATAAGCCCCTAGGGCATCGTACACAGACATTAGACCAGGGTAGAAGAAGAGAGACACACAAAAAACGGCATTAGACACAAAAAACGGCAAACGTAGGTTTAGTATGTCCAAATATCAATTTTCTAAAAGCTGTTTCTTTTGATTCGAAGAGCAGCGCCATTTTTATTGCATTTCAAATCCAGTTGTTGACGGTAGGAATCGGGAACTACAGCGAAACTTACGGAAGCAGTAAACATAGAGTTAGATATATTATATTGTTACACCAGAGAGGGAACATTCGCGTCAGAGCCTGTCCGTGCATAATCTCCGCCGCCAGGAGCCTGGTTGGCGCCACCGTCGATTTGAGAATGATTTTGTTAGGAATAGAGGTGTGCGCCAACAGCCACATGAAACGCAACTTACGCCGCCGCTGATCTGATTCGGACCCTGTCATCGCTTTTACGGTCGTGTTCGTTAGTGTCAAAGCTGAGATACTAAAAGATGATGTATAAATTTATTTAAACCACGGCTGTGACGTCACGCTAACTCAACGCCACGCTAAATTTCCGTAGGTTAAATCCCGTTAACCGTGAGCAGAAGTGTGCGTCATCACAAAAAGTGTAGGTTATCAAGTTACCCCACACTTTTACCGATAATCCACACTTTTGTCGATAACTCAACACTTTTGACACTTCCGGATCACGCGATGGGAACGCACACACCACAACCAAAATTATACAGCGTTAAAACCGTAACGCTATGAAAACGTACAAAAGGAATTACTTAACTTGCCGGGATATCCCAAAAGAAATTCTTTACCTGCTAACGCTCACATGTCTGGCTGGCCAATTCCAAGTTTATTCCCTCCGTCTAACTCTTCTCTCCCCCCCCCCC
>JAHWFP010185496.1:0-10835 GCA_023313725.1 Lithobius niger | reverse complement strand
TGGCCATTTTTGCCGCAACAATAGCAAATGAAATCCTTAGTGGATTTAGGCCTACTTGATGTTTTGCCCGATTTTTTAGCTACGTAGTTAACAGCTCTAGAATGGCTTCTCAAAACGCTTTGGTCTGTTTCAGCAGATTCTAAGGATAAAGCTAAGGATGTTGTAGCCTTTAAATCCAGAGTCTGCTTCAACAACTCGCGTTGAATGACTTCTGATTGGATCCCCCCAATTAGGCGATCCCTAATCATTTCGCTGTTAATGTCTTTGATTTTTGCGAAGTCACAATACTTCGTCATTAGCTTTAAGGCAGCTAAATATTCCCCGATACTCTCATCTGATTTTTGCGATCTTCTAAAGAATTTAACACGCTCAGATACCACTGAGGGCACTGGCTCAATGTCGTCTAAAACTTTTTTAACGAGCTCATCAAATGTTAATGAGTCGGGCAAATCAGGTGAGAGGATATTAAGAATTCTATCAAACATTTCCTGGCCCACAGATGCCATTAGAAAATTAACTTGCTTGGTTGCTGGTATTTCTTTAGCTAAAAAAAAGTAACGAATTCGGCTGGAGTATTTCTCCCATGTGTCAGACTCGCAATCGAATTCCGAAAATAAACCAGCGGTTTTAGACGAACCCATGTTGACGTCGTCTTCACTATCACTAGATTCTAAATTTAGATTTAAATTAGAACTAGCTTCATTAACGCTTGCGTTCACTACTGAATTATTTTCAGTTTCACTTTCACTGCTAACTTTAGCAGTTACAGGTGGTTTGCTACCGACACCTGTCTTTGGCATAAGCCTACAAAATTAAATTAAATTAAATTTAATTACAATCCTGTTTAACATGCAAGGATTAAACTGGAGCACTCAAGACTACCGGTCACTTATTTAAACACAGAAATAAATCAAGCTTGACTGTAGCCTACCTAGTTGTATAAATTAACTGCCTACAAGTTAAATTTAAAGGGACTAGGCTTTGAAAAAATGTTTTACGTTCACCATTTGCAACGTTTTACAAAACAACACTTCTGGCCTAAGCCTCAGCACAGACCAGATTTCACTAAGTTAGAGCATAAACCTACGGTGTTAAATTTTACACCGGCACACACTAGCCCGAATATGGGCAATGGCACAATCGAATTTACAAGGGTTAATTTAGCAGCGCATTTTTCGAACCTTCAGGTTTATAGTACTGCCTGTGCGGACACGCCAGTGCGTCGCACTAGAACACTGCCAAGTAAAATTAACCATAATAAATCCAATTGCCCACTTCGGTTCTAGTTGTTAAGGTACTAAATTTAACTATTATCATTTCGTACCACACAGCACTACCACGTCAAAATAACACAGTTTGAAAAAATTTAAACTCTGATAGGAATTCAGAGCACTAATTTTCATTGCCAAAATAAAAAAAATTTGCAACTTACCACAAATATGGAGCAAAGATGTGGTTGAAGACCTATCAGTTAAGCTTAAGTTTTTAAAGATTACCAAAGGTACCGGACTCGTCGCCAACTGTGATGTCCTAGGCGGGGACACACCTTAGCCCAGCGTGGGCACCAATGGTAATAAACAACACGGACTACCAGAGTGTAGGCTACAGCTGATAAGACAGCGAACTTCCTGTTTACTTCTCTTTAAATACAATTATAACAGGAAGTCATGTGATGCAACTTAATACAATATATAATTATAGAAGAGCCTATTAGTAGTTAAAGGGGTATCTTGGTAGGGTTAACATATTGACATGAAATTGATGGCTGCCATTGTGGAGCACACAAGTGACGACTCCACAACGGACACGTAGTAAGTAGAATTATGAGACAGTGGTCTTTATTTTACACAAAATATAAAATAATTCCCCAAAATGTAAGGAAAAATTGGGCCGAAAAATAAAATAAAATTCTGTCCGCCCGCACAGATTTCTTAAGAAAGAGGACCGAGAACCAACTTTTTTTTTTAAGTGGCCTAACAGAATTTATTTGTTTTCCCCGTTGTGAAAATGGTTGTACCATAATTTCTATTGCCCTTCGGAAACATAGATTACCTATGTTTTTGTTGCATTCCTTTCCTGAGGGATGTTCTCGCTGGAGGATTCTTCAAATCGTCGTTAGATGGCCAGCTGCACAACCGGTCTGCGCATGTGCGACCCCTCTTATAAAAGCGGCTCGGCGATGCCCGCCTGCCATCTTTTTTTCCTCCACTCGAACGGACACTTCACACCTTTCGCTTCCGCCTTCGCCCTCACCTATGCCTGTCTGCTTCTTCGCCCTTGGTTCTTCACCACATCTGATGGCAAGATCTAGATCTTTGGCCAAGCCCTCGCCTAGAACTGTGCCTTCGCCTGCCAGCCTTACACCTCCTGGCCCGGGAAGTTTGGTGGACGCTTCGCCTTCGCCCCTGCCTTCACCTCCATCATCGTCACATCATGTGTTATCATCTACGCTGCTTTCCCCGCCGATTTCACCAATACCTTGCGGCCAACCACGTAGGAACTCAACATCTTCATGTCACCAAACACCGACTAATGACGTCCCTTTGGATCTATCTTCTGCTTCGTCGCAAAATTCTCGCTCTTCATGCCGCAGCCACTCACAGCAAAAGAGGTCCACAGGCTCATGGATCGTGCGATCAAAAAATTCAGCTACAAAAAGAAGCCCACGCCGTCTTCGCCGCAAACAGATTCAACGATCTACACCAAAACACCTCAACACCTCTGCAGGACCATCTTCAAAGCGGCTTCGCCTTCGCCAGCCCCTACGCCAACTCCAGCTTTGCCATTCCGGAAACCTCCGATACCAACTCCTAAATGTCGACTCCCTTTTCCGTCATCTTCTTCATCTTCTGACACTCAAGACGACTCTGATCTGGACACCGCTTTGCCACTCAACAATTCCTACCGGAATTCTTCATCCTCACGACATGCTCATTTCTCAAATGATGATTCTAATGAAGATATTACTTACGTACGGAGGAAAATACGCATAATTCCAGATTTTCCTCCGTACGTAAGTAATGTCGTCTGCTACGTTCCAGAGTATGAATTTGGACGTTTTTAAAATGAAGATAATGACGAGGAAACCTCAACCATCCCTCTTCGTCGACTACTCAAAACTGTTGAAAAAACCGTACCGTCAGCTTTTCTCTACAAACCGCCACCAGATTCTTCCACCCCAACTATAAACCGAGGCCTTGCCACTGGTTTTGCTTACCGCCAACGAGACCAACAAAAGAAAAAGCGAAGACTAGCTGCTTCGACAGTCCACGACCTTGCTGATTACACTACTTCGCAACGGCGGCACCCTTCTAGGAAAAGGTGAACCCCTCATCCTCGACCAGGTACCGCCACCGCCACGACCTGGCAAAGAAAATTGGTTTTTCCGTTCCCTAGGTGAAGGTTCAGCAAACCCAAGAAATTTCGAAACCTACAAAGAAAATGAGTGTCTCACAACTGAAACAAAACTTGATTTTGGATCCTCTCTTTTGATCCCAAGAAAAATCGAAATACCTTCCGCAATCATTAAGGGCAATGACAAGCTGCTACGCTTTGGCTTTCGTGCTGCCTCCTAGGCTGACGTCATCCACACTGCCATCAACGCCCTATGTGAAAAACTCGCCATTGAATCAAGTCGAACAGAAGCAACCCGTCTAGCAGACTTAATCAACCAGCTTTTCAAGAAAGCTTATGCCACCTTCCATTCTTTCAATTGCCTTACTAACGCACTTTTGAAGTCCACCCTGCTCCAACGTGAAGCCGCCTTGAACACGTCTTCAAAGCTCAACGAATCAACATTCATGAATCCCACATACTTTTCAACGGCTAGATTCCAAAGATTGCATCTCACCTAGAAATCTCAACGAAACCAAAGGAATTCAAAAGCAGGCCAAAAAACAATTACAACACTCAGCAACCCTTCCCAGCCAGACAGCGAGACGAAAACCGTTCCTCAAACAACATCTCGAAAAGCAACTACAACAGAGAGGAAACCAGACATTACGATAACCGGTCCTTTCGTGGAAAATCCTCCAACCGAGGCAAAAGAAAAAGGTCCAACCGAAGCTCATCCTATGACCAACACAGTCGTCACTCTTCACCAGGAGCACGCAGCAAAGCCCACAGTGCTCTATGACAATCATCAACAAGCACCAATCCCAGTCGGTGGACGCCTACGCCATTTTCTACCTGCCTGGAAACGAATTACCTCCGACCTATTCATTCTAGACATTATAGCCAAAGGTTTTCACCCAACTTTCGCATCAAAACCACCTCTGACGTCCCCACCACCCTGGCATCAAGCTTCACCACCTTCACAGGCACTCTCAACAGAAATCCTCACCCTTCTCAAAAAGAAAGCCATTTGAGAATGCCAAAATCCCTCACGACCAGGTTTTTACAGGTCCATCTTCCTCGTACCAAAGAAAACCGGAGGAGAACGTCTCCTCTTCAACTTAAAACCGCTCAATCTATTCATCGAAAATGAACATCAAAATGCACACCCTAGATACAATACGGCAAGCACTTCAACCGAACAACTGGACAATCTCCATAGATCTCACCGACGCCTACCTGCACATCCCACTGCACCATGCAGTTCTCCACCTTTTCCGTTTCTTATACAATGGCTAGGTCTACGAATTCGAAAGCCTACCATTCGGCCTAAATGCCGCTCGAAGAATCTTCACGGCCATTCTAAATCCAATCCTTGCACACCTACACCAAAACCAAATCTCAACCAACGACTGGAGACGACAAATCATCAGCACTTCTAAAAATAAAAAGAGACTACACACTAAACCTACTCTCGCAACTGAGATTCGCCATAAACTTCCCAAAATCAAGACTCGAACCCAGCCAATGCTTCATCTTCCTCGGAGCCCACTTCAATCTCGTATCTGCAACAATCTCACCATCACCAATAAGAATCGAAAAACACCATATAGTCCTGTCGCAACTTCCGCAAAAAAACCAACACACCTTAAAGGACTTAAATTCACTAATAGGAAAATTGGATTCCATGGTCTCACTTGTCCCACTACACGACTTCCGCATAGATCATTGAGGAATGACAAAAGACAAAAACCTCACAAAACCAACAAACCATCTCTTTCCCCACGACACTCTCCTGTGGTGGACCGACATCACGACAATCTCAGCATCCATCCCACTACACGAACCTCAACCACAGCTTCACCTCTTCACGGACGCATCCCTCCAGGGGTGGGGAGCCCACATCCAAAATCAGGAGGCATCTGGAAAATGGGAAAACAACTGATGTCGTGAAGCAGATGTCTTGAAGCTGAAGAAGGGCAATAGAAAGAGTATTTTGCCGGCCCTCCTGCTTGGCCGGCTGAAAATTGTTTCTATTACCCGGAAGAAACATACATTACCTGTACCCGCCCTACCTCCCCTCTTGTGTCACCACCTAATTGAACGAGAGAGTAAAAAAAATGGCGGGCGAGCATCGCCGAGCCGCCTTTATAAGAGGGGTCGCGCCTAGGTTGCTCAGCTGGCCATCTAGCGACGATTTGAAGAATCCTCCTGCTTGAGCATCCCTCAGGAAAAGAATGCAACAAAATCACAGTTAATGTTAGTTTCCTCCGGGCAATAGAAACAATTTTCAGCCGGCCATGCAGGAAGGCAGGCAAAATACTCTTTTTAACTATCCAACAGCTGTTGGGAAACACTGCACGAATAATAGGCCTACTACAAAAAATAAAATCCTGTGCTTTATGAACCTAGATCAAAGTATATCACGTAGGAAATTCCTGTCAGCCTAAAAAGTATTGTGCACGCTTACCCAAGTAAAATGTTTTGTGGTCTATTTCACCATGCATCCCCCCTGTGGGCTGGGGGTAGAATAAGCCCACCGTACCCCTGCGTGTCGTAGGAGGCGACTAAAAGGGAACCCAAGATCACGGTTTGCTAGTGTGCCAAGGGTCTGCGTGGCGGAGGGTTTTTTGTCCGTCTTGAACACTAGCAACCTCAACACTACGGTTTGCGAGTGCGCCTACGGTGTGTGTGGCGGGCAGGTTTAACACCCGTCGCAAGCACTAGTCCGAAAGAGGTGAAGGGACATCCAGACAAACCGGGCCCGGGGTGGCTGCTTAGAGGATGTTTGGCGGTTTGAATCCCCTTTTGGGTTTGATTCCGATTTGCCCATTCTGGCCACTGGGCTTTTCATCCTCATCCCCCAGCATGTTGGCCGTGTGCTGCAACCTAGTAATCCGTGGAGGCGGAGATCCTGGCTTTCGGGCTTTGGCTCCTTATTCCGGAGGACGGGTGGCCTGGGCGAGCCGGCGTAAGGTCAATCGGCTATGACCTTTCGGGTTCTGTCGTTGTGGGGAGGCGGCTTGTGCTGTATCCATCTGCATCACGGACCCGAACTGTTTGGGTTATCGAGGGAGGTGGTGTGTACGGCTTCCTTGGTGGCCTCGCCTCTCGGCATGCTTAGGCTGCCACCTCACCAAGATAGACGGCGGTGTTAGCTTCCTGGTGCAGGGCCCTGGATATGCGGCTTCCGGCCCTGCATCACCCGAGTGCCGCGCGGGGTTTTCTTTTCTGGGGGGCGCACCGCCGCGACTTGTTTTTGCTCTACATGGCAACTACTTCTCCCCCCTCCCCCCAAAATTCTTCCCCTCCTCGCCGCACTAGCAAGCGCCAGAGGAGGGAACCCGAGATGGTTGGGTCTGGTGCCCAGTTACTAAGCTTTCGTAAGAGTCGGGACCAAGTCCCGAAGTTCCTGGTGGTGACAGGCGAGGGCCGAGATGTTACACAACTCGGTCCGTTCGCTGTCCACAAAGCGCTGAAAGGGATCTGTGGTTCGGATCCGAAGAGTGTCTCTCGGCTCCGTGCTGGGGGATACCTTGTGGAAGTTGCAGACGATGGTCAGGCGAAGAGGCTTTTAAAAGCGAGTGCGCTGGGGTCATGCCCAGTGCATGTCGAGCCGCATCGTACTTTGAACAGCAGCAAGGGGGTCGTGACATGCTTTGATTTGAGGGGTCTCGGTGATGATGCCATCCTGGACGAACTCAAGTCACAGGGTGTTACGGCTGTGAGGCGTTTGACACGGAAAGGCGAGAATGGTGCCCAGCCAACTGACACCTTTTTCCTGACCTTTGATACGCCAGTTGCACCGCAGCACATTACTGCCGGTTACCTGCGCTTGAAGGTCAGGAGTTACGTTCCGAATCCGATGCGGTGTTTCCGCTGTCAACGTTTCGGTCATACCAGCGGCTCGTGTAAAGGTAGGCCTACCTGTGTTTCCTGTGCTCAGGCTGCCCATGAAGGCGCTGACTGTGCTGGCCCGAAGCAGTGCGTCAACTGCGATGGTCAGCACCAAGCCTCTTCACGGGACTGTCGTGTTTATGTTGAGGAACGTCGAGTGCAGGAACTAAAGGTGAAGGACGGGCTTTCCTACTCGGAGGCCCGAAAGAAAGCCAAGCTATCGGCACCGGCAATGACTCGTTCTTTTGCGCAGGTGTGCGGTGCGCCAACGCCTGGCCCAGTTAGTGACTCTGCTGATTTGGCAGATTTACGCTCTGAGCTCAGGTCTTTGACGATGACGGTGGGCAAGCTTATTACTTTGTTGACCCAGCAACATCCATCTCTGCAGGGTCTTTTGGGTCCTTCGGACCCGGTTGCTGCCTTGCTGTCGACATCTGCCCAGCCTGCAAATGCTTCTGCTCCTGCTGCTGTTCCTGCTGCTGTAACTGTTCCCAAGCAGGATGGGGCTTCAGCTAAGCCTCCGCCTGCCCGGAGTGAACCACAGAAAAAGTTGAAGAAAAAGGCTCCTGCTGGTAAGGCCTCATCACCATCCGTGAGGACGTCGCCACCAGGAGAGAAAGTGAAACTGTCGTTGAACGGCCAGCTTGCTGAGGGGTCCGTTGTGTCCCCTCAACATCTTGATACTACTTTGCCCATGGAACAGGGAGAGTTTTCCTGTTCCAATTCTCCAGAACTTTTTCCTCCTTCCGAGGACAACTTCGTTCTGAACCTCACTCCATCTTTTGATTCGGGTGAGGATTCGGATGTTTTCGGATCGCCCAGAGGAGGAGTTGAGGAGAATAATTCAGTCTTCAGCCCGCCCTAATGCCTGCGCATGCCATCGTTCAGTGGAACTGCCAAAGTTATCGGACCCATGCCGAAGCGCTGCGGCTGCTTTTGTCGCATTGGCGACCTCTGTGCTGCTGTCTACAGGAAACCTGCTTTAAGGCGTCAGATAATCCGGTTGTTCGAGGTTATTCTGTCTACCGTCTGGATGCTGACCCTGTGCCACGTGCACATGGTGGCGTTGCAGTGCTGGTTCAACACTCTCAGCCGCATGCCAGTGTGCCTCTGCACACTAGGCTTCAGGCGGTAGCAGTTCGTGTTTCTTTCCATTTGGATATTACTGTCTGTTCGCTTTATTTGCCACCGGATGAGGTCTTTGGGGTTGGTGACCTGGAGGACCTGGTCCGCCAGCTTCCTGGTCCTTTTCTGTTGCTGGGCGACTTTAACAGCCACCATGTCCAGTGGGGGGGACCTCATACAGACAACAAAGGGAGGATCCTTGAGGAGTGGATGCGGAGGGGGTCCGTTTGCATCCTGAATGATGGAGCCATGACACACTGTAACTTGGCGACGGGCAATTGGTCAGCGGTGGACTTAGCCTTTTGCTCGCTGGCCATCCCGGTTCACTTCACTTGGGCTGTCACTGCCGATCTGCATGGAAGCGATCACCTCCCCATTGTGTTGTCCACAACACAAGGGGGGTCTGTGGCTTCCAGGCCAGCCCGGTGGGCGCTTAAGCGTGCTGAATGGTCAGCCTTTGCTGAGGCTGCTGTGTGTAAGCGTGCGGTTGAGGACTTTTCTGATGTGGATGAACTTTCCACTCATTTCACTGATGTGGTCCTTGCTGCTGCTCATGCTACTATCCCGCGTACGTCCACACAGCCGCGGCGGGTTCCTGTTCCGTGGTGGACGCCTGCTTGCGGGCAGGCCATTCAGGCCCGCCGGCGAGCGTTACGTGCATTCACGGTCAGCCCGACTACTGGCAACTTTGTAGCGTTTAAGCGCTGTCGTGCCCGTGCCAGGTATGTCATCCGTGAGGCGAGACGTGCTTCGTGGACAGCTTATGTTTATTCGATCACGCGCTCCACGCCTGCTCAGCAGGTGTGGCGGAAGGTGCGCCAGATCTCGGGGAGGAGCGTGCTTCCCCCGGTTTCACAGCTGAAGGTGGCGAATACCGTGGTCTCTTCTGTGCCAGATATCGCCAATTGTCTTGCGTCTGCATTTGCGCGGGTCTCGAGTGATGACCATTATGATCCTGGTTTCCTCGGGATTAAGCGTAGAGAAGAGGCTCGCTTTCTTGACTTTCGCTCCGATGGGCTAGAGGAGTACAATTTACCGCTTACCTGGCAGGAATTTGTTTCAGCTTTGTCCAAGTCGCATGACTCCGCCCCGGGGCCTGATGATGTTCACTATCAACTGTTGAAACATCTGACCCTTGCCTCCCAGCAGTTCTTGCTGGGGATGTTCAACCGTGTGTGGGCAGAGGGCTCTATTCCAGCAGCGTGGAAGACAGCAGTGGTCATCCCGATTGTAAAACCTGGCAAAGACCCTACTTCTCCTTCCAGTTATCGCCCAATCGCTCTGACTAGCTGTGTCTGTAAACTTATGGAACGGATGGTCAGTGAGCGGTTGGTGTGGGTGTTGGAATCACGGGGATTCTTATCTGTGTCCCAGTGTGGCTTTCGACGGTTTCGGTCAACTATCGATCATCTAGTTGCCCTTGAATCAGATGTGAGGGAGGCTTTTCGCCTGCGTCATCATCTGGTTCAGGTTTTCTTTGACTTGGAGAAGGCGTATGATACGACGTGGCGTTATGGGATTCTCCGTAATCTCTATAACTATGGCTTGAGGGGACAGATGCCACTGTTGCTTTCTGCTTACCTCTCAGGCCGTTCTTTCCGCGTTCGTGTCGGGGCGACTCTTTCCCGCCCGTTTGTCTTGGAGAATGGTGTGCCTCAAGGTGGTGTTCTTAGTGTCGTCTTGTTTGCTGTAGGGATCAACCCCATTGCTCAGCAAGCTGCTGTTCCCCAGTCATTGTTTGTCGATGACTTCGGCCTGCGCTTTCGGGCAACTCGCATGCAGACCTGCGAGCGGCAGCTACAGCTGGCAATTAACAAAGTCCAGACCTGGGCGGTAAGTAATGGTTTCCGGTTTTCTCCGGACAAGACTGTGTGCATCCACTTTTGCCGCCAACGAACACTGCACCCGGATCCTTGCCTATACTTGGGACAGGCACAAATTCCTGTTGTCCCACAGGCACGTTTCCTGGGTCTGGTGTTCGATTCCAGGTTGTCTTGGCTTCCACACTTACGTCAGCTTAAAGACAAGTCTTTGCGGGCGCTTAACATCTTGCGGGTCCTGTCGGGCACTTCATGGGGTGCCGATCGCGCTGCCATGTTGCGCCTCTACCGGGCCCTTGTCCGCAGCAAACTTGATTATGCATGTATGGTCTATGATTCGGCTAGTGACTCCACTCTCCAGATGTTGGACACAGTGCATCACAGTGGCCTGCGTGTGGCGACTGGGGCTTTTCGAACTTCTCCAGTGGTCAGCCTCTATGCTGAGGCCTCGGAGCCACCTTTGGCCATTCGTCGGCGACAGCTTGCCATTCAGTATGCTGTGCGTTTGCGTGCTGTGCAATCCAGTCCTGCTTGGTCCATGGTTTTTGGGCCAGACTTGCGAGTCGGTAGACGCAGGGTGGGTAAGGGTGATTTCCGCGATAGGCTCCAGCAGTCCTGTCACGAGATAGCCTTTGAAATGCCCTGCGTCTTGAGGCTTGA
>JAHWFP010185495.1:0-13172 GCA_023313725.1 Lithobius niger | reverse complement strand
GGGGGGGGGAGAGAAAAGGATTCTGTCGAGGGCATGCTCATACACTAACCCACTAGCCTTCCAATCAGACCGACAAAAACAAGATGCAGCTTTTCGCGGTGTCCGGGTTTGTATCGGCCTTAGCGGCTGGGCTTCTAGGATTGATTTGGGGCTACAGGGCCCAACAACAACAACAACTAAGACCTCAACAAACCTATTATCAATAGCCCCATGGATACGTCACATATGTGGCTTTATCCATCCACCGTTTATTGGCTACCACTCTGTAAAGTTTGCTTTGGGTCGTGGTCAGTAAATGATGGTTTTTACGGATTATTTTTCGCGGTTCAGTAATTGTGACAGTTTCGTTTGCGTTGATATTTTTGACCATTCCAGCTAATGACTCAAAGTCTAAAATCTGGCTATTTCTGAAGTTTAAGGTTATGCCTCGTACTTTGACAATTTGTTTAGTACCTTTGTCGCTTTTTACTACGAAGCAGTAATTTTTAGCGCCGTTGCTAACAAAGTGAGTTATCTCAGCATTATTACCGTACACTGATAGATCGTTATTGAGACTACCTAACCTCGGGTCATTGTTGGGAGGCGCATGATGGCCGGTTGTTTTATAGAATGTACTATCTGTGTCTGAATAAAAAATATTACCTGGGGCGTGATCACGTAACAATTGCAACAATCGTAGTCGACCATAAGATGTGATTAGAGCACTTATCACTACAGATACGTTCGCGTTACCTTCCGACAAGTTCAAATCGTTCCTGTAACGAATGATCGCTATCTCGCCGTCGTTTTCAAAGTCAATATTGGATATTACATTTTTGTCGTCCGTGACAAACGCGAAATATTCCGCCGCATTGTTGATAAACTTTGTTGACAACAAATCTTCCCGCTGACTTATTTTTCCTGAAATAGAATTAAGGAATAATTTTGCGGTACTGCGGCCGCCAGGATTAACCTTAATATTGGCTAGGTTTAGCTCGATATGTTGAGTATCACGTACATGCTGCACATAGGCCTGTTTTTGAGAGTCGGTTATACAACCCTCCGGGAAGCCCGAGCACTCTAATTTCATGGCATAGAACGTTTTCACGTATTCCGTAAACAAGCCTCCACCCTCCCCCCTCCCAGGGTCGTATTTTACAGTTTGAGGGAAATGATACACGCCATACAGTTTCAATATTACGTAGCCGTCTTTGACAGCTTGTTGTAATTCCGGTGATACAAATGTGGCTTCAAACGCGCGTTGCTCGTCCGAGTGTTTACACCTGCCGTCCGCTGGCTGTTGGCCGATGCATGCGCAGCACAACGGGAAAAACAATTTATTTTCGTACTTATAAGGTAAAGTAGGAATGTAAAGCCCACGAGGTGGTAGTACTCGGGCTTGTATTAAACCAAAATATCCCGAAATATCGGTACTGCCTTCAAATTCTGTTATTATTGTAGGGTGGCCTACTGGAAATCGTTCCTGAAGCATGACAGAGGGATATAAAGAATTTATATCACCGGCGTAGATTTTTTCGTCTTTTTCGGCCACGTGCAAATGTCTATATGTCTCCACTCGACCCCCTAGATAGGCGGACCGGGGTCTCAACACGGGAGGCACTTTTTTGTAGGCTTTTTCAAACGCTCGCAATTTTTCGTCGCGTTTTATTTGTTCGTGGAATTGGCAAGACCATATTTGCACATATTTAACGCCGACTATTTCCTCTAGCGCCTTGCGTCTAATTATCGCTTTGTCGTGAGCGTCTTGAGCCGTTAACTGACTAAAAGGTAGTCTTTGTTGCCTGTTTGATATACATAAGCACCCGTGCACGTGACAAGCCATAAATTCGAATACAGTGTGAGTGCTTAAACAATAGCCGTCAACGCTGTATTTATTGCCAATGAATTTTTTTTTACCTAGGTTAGCCGCATGTTGAATAAAAATACCTCTTTTTGCTGCCTCGTAATCTAGCCAGACTAAACCCTCTCTCGAATATTTACGGTCGGGAAAATAGCCGTCCGATGGAATGGCTGCTATGGTATTTGGTTTTAAATAGATAGCTCTAAATATAGTCATGGCCAGGTTACTGATAGACAAACAGTCGTGGAATGGTTCTAACCTGGGACACACGGCTTGTATGAGCTGCCTGAATTTCAGAATGCAGGCCATAAGCACGCTGACATCGTTGCAACAATACTTAACCAGTTCTTGTTTAAAGTCAAAAGTTACATTTTTGGCACGTTGTTCGGCGTGCCAAGCTATCAGTTTGAGGCGCGCATCGACACTCAAGCTATCCGGATCGTACATTTCGAGATTAGGTACTACACCTCTGTACTCATAATTTTCTGGTCGGTTAAACAGGTGAGGATAATACCCCTTACTAATGAGATTTTCATCTAGCCCTAAACTAGCGGGTAGCTTGGATAAGGCCATTGACATAAACTTGAAAGAGTCCACCAACTTTATGCCTTCTATTTTTGCGGTTATTATTTTACCTCCCGCATATATGACGTCGGTAGGTTTGACTCCATTATCTAATGCCCATCTAATTAGGAAGAGAGAATCGTATCCAGAGTTATTATGTGAAATGAGAGAGAGGTTCGAATCCCTGGCATGTGACTCAAACAACCAATGACAAAATTCGTCTAGCGTGCTTTCACCGTTCATAAACACTTTGTGTTTGTCGCCACAACGAATACATGTAGGTTTACCAAAACAGTAAGTGCATGCAATATCGATAACCGCCAAATTCACGCTGTGTAAAAAAAACTCCCTGTCCTCGCTGTCAGTTACTCGCTCAACTTGCGTCGTTTCGAGGTCGTAAACAGCTAACCGCACGCAATCGCGTTTTTTGAGGAGTGGTAAAGGTTGAATGTGGCAGCGGTGCTCTAGCCGACACCACTGTTTGCATATTTTACAAAAACGTTGGCAACAGTGATGCGGTGTCCTGCTATTACCCTCAAACGTTAGAAAACAAATCTTGCATTTAAACAGCGATTTACAGACTGTAGAGTCTTTGAAGGGTGGCTGTTTGCTATAATGGCGGACTAAACATTCCGTATTTCTGAACAATCTGTTACATGCCAAACATGGCAACCAGCGTTTCAGGAAGCAAACATATTTAGGCGAATGACACGAGGGACATTTATGCTTTTGGCAGGCGTGGCTTTTAGGTCGGGAATACGGCCTCAGACAGGAATGACAGAAAAATCGGGATGAGAAAATAAACCGCGGCTTTAAAATTCCGAAATAGTGATTGGCGTGGCAGAAAAGGTAGATGCGCTTAGAGCTAGAAGGCCCCTCGAAGGTAACCTGGCACTGCGTTCCATTTTTTTGGAATAACACAATTTGGTATTCTGTCAAATAATCCTGAAATTCTTTCAAGTCAACAATAGAACATCCATCTTGGCGAACACAGACGCCGGCGTCGGCGTGCAGCTGTAAAGCGAGCTTTTTTTGCACATTGTTCGATTTACGAATTTGTCTATATAATTTTATGTCCTTATCAGCGAATGCTTTGCAACAAACTATCGCTCTAGCCAAACAAAGTTTATCTAAGCCGTTTTTTGGGAACACGACCGACCTAGCTCCCCCTGTTGATAGTCATGCTATAACATTTGTGCGTGACATTTTCTTTTTCGGGAAAGTGCCGCCTCTGGGTATCTCGATATGAGTTACTTTAATCTCGAGCTTATTGAATACATCTATTTCCCGACCACTTTGGTTAAGTTTCAAAATAAGAGCCAAAATGTTAGCGACGCTGAAAGATTCCCTGGCATGTAAGGGAAGGAACAAGCTATTTTCAAACCCACTCCCCCCAATACACACACCTACATAGTCGGTTGGTCGGAACCCATCCAGGACACGCTCAAATATGTCGGTGAAAAGTTGGTCTATATATTCTATAGGGTCTAAACGGTTTCTAACCAAATACTGGGCGTCAATAGGGGGAATTGTCACCGTGTAGACATTTGTATTAGTGCTAAATTTTTTTATGTATTTCCCCATGCATTTAACGATGCTGAATCTATCGTTTTTAAAAGTTTCGGTTCCCCGAGTCTGACAATCATATTCGGGAAGCTTTTCGGGACAGGATGATTTTAATGTCGGGCCTCCCCCAACTTGATTAGAATAAGCTATTGGAAAAAACAGAGAAGTAGTTTAATAAATTGAGCTGCGAAAAAGCGAAGCGTGCATTACGCAATCATGGTCTCTTTGGCTCGGGGAATTGAACTTACATCCCTGACAGGGGAGCCGTGTATCTTCTGTGTTTTTGCTGCATTTCGGATGTGCGATTTCTTGTTCACACATGTAACATTTCTGTAGTTCGACAACTTCCGGCTCCTGCGTAGCCTGGGAGGAAGAAGAAGAAGGGAGCGGGTCGTCGGTCTTTTTAACATCACTTTTCTTTTGTGGACGTCGTTTGCTTTTTTTTTTCTCTGGCTCGCTTCCGTCGACCGCTACGTTACTCTTTCTTTTTTGCTTCGGTTCATTTACGGCCATTGTTGGCAATGTTACCGCAGGTGAAGGTGTCAACTCGCATATTCTCTGCGTCCAGCAAGCGACTGCCTGCGATATATGAGGGAGCATGTATTTCATGCTGAGTATATCAAATTCAGTTAATGCTACGGATTTGTCTGCACTTTTAAGGATCAACACATTGTCGGCCACGGATTCGATCGACACGTTCCCCGATTTAACTGATATGCTCGAGTTAGGTTGACGCCAGTAGAGTTGCGCTATTATCCCTAACCACTCTGTTGGATCTAATACCACGCTGTCATTTTCTCCGTGTTTTCCAATAGCTATTTTCACTACGTTTACCGTCGGAACTATTCGTATGAAATTTAACCCGGTAAGTGGGAAGCAATCGCAATATGGGATGGTTTGGTACGCCATGAGACTGTGAGGGAGAGACAAAAATGAAAAAAAAAAAGGACATTACTTATTTTTTTTTCACTCCAACCACATTTCGGTTTGGGATGTGGGGGATTCGATCTGAACTGTGGGGGGCTCCATCTCTTTCAGTTTTTTGTCCAAAAGCATAGTGATATCAGTGACGTAGCCTATCAAGCCTGCAAATTGACGATAGTTTAGAACAACGTACTTTTTGCTGTATTTTTCAAGTATGAATTTAGCCTGATAGACTGAGCCAGATTGTGACACTATCACTTTTAGGCCGGCTCCATAGTTCCGGCCGGTCATAATTTGCTGCTGTAAGTTGCGCTCGCTCACGATCTGATTGTAAATGCCGTGATCCTTAACAAATTCCCGCCATTCGGCGACAGTAAACGAGACCCCACGGCGTCCTGGCAAGATCCCTACTCCTGGGGTTATGAACTCCCGTAAATGTACGTACGCACGTCCCTGAAAATCTGTCACTTGTACGTATATTTCACCCCCTATGAAGTAGGTGTTTTTGGCTTCAATGACTCTATCTACTGAAGCTGATGATGTTGCCATATTTTTTTTTTGTTCACTATGTATATGAAAAGAAATAAAAAGGACATAGCCTTCCTTTAGGTTTTTTTTTTTTTGCATTATTCCGCACGTAAAATGATATAAAGGAACCATTTAGGCCTACCTGTTCCTCTCTGCTTGCACTGCTCTGGTGTACTGCTCCGTGGCCTTTCGGATTGTTGGATATCTGTAAACATAAATGTAAAGAAGCCCGTTAGCAACCGGCCAAGTCCTCGCACTCTTATTTTTTTTTTTTCAATATTAACGTAATGCCTCATTAAACAATGCTTACCTCTACAATTGCTGAGTCGTTGGTTCCAATTGCTGAGATCGGCGGGTTAGTGAATTCTTGGCTGGGGTGATGGTTTTATACTTGGCCAAATTGCATTGTTTCAAGTGGAATAGCTGCTCGACAAATCAGCACCGGTTATTTTCCGTAAAGGTGTTACGGTACTCTATTTTGGTCATTTTTTCGATTGGTTAGTCTCATAGTACCGTCGCTCATTGCACGGCTCGAATCATGTGACGACTTTCAACCAATTGCGAGGCGTGTACTACGTCACGATGCGGGCCGCCCATTTCGCTCGAGGCAGTGTTTTTTTTTGGTGGTTAGCCCGTTATTTTGTCTTTTCGGGTTAAAGGGCTTATACGAAAGGTTTAACGTATAATAGGTTGGTTGTCTAGAGATCTAGGTCACGAGACGTAAACTACGCGTCATTTTTTGACAGTACTGACAGCTTACATATAGCCCGTCACTTTTTGTTTTGACGAATTGATAGGGGGGAACGATTATTTTCTTTTAGTTGAGGGGGTCCCACGCTCTCTTGACAACCGTAAATAGCCGATGAATGTCGTAACTACATTCATACGCCCATAGCAGTATTAACCTCACGACCTCTGGCCTATATACCGTTACGTTAATGGACGGAAACGCGTGACGGATTGGGTCTTTTTACAATAGTCATTCGTTCTTGTCATTTCTGTATAGGCAATTCAGAGGTCTGAAGGCCGTAGGGGGAGACCACCGTGTTGGGGGGCGGGATTGTGCGTATTATAGCCCCGAGCAATTTTAGACTTACCCGATTTTTGACGAGATTCTTACTTCATTCTGTTCTCTGATAGCTACTGTCAACACAGCTCACTAACTATCAACTCTTGGATATTTTTTTTATCCTTCAGCGCGTCTCGTGAGTTGTGTGTTTTGTATACTTTTGTATACTTTAACGCGCTTTTTTTTTTTATTGACTTTTTTTTAAAATTGGTGTTTCATTAGCCAAATACCTCCGACATCCTTCTCGTGCAGGAGATCGGTCTGTGGGCCTGCTATCTTGTGTCCCACTTACTCCCCTGAAAGTGCCGACCCACGGCCTCCTGGGCCGGCCGCCCGTGAACGCGACGAGGTGATTTAGTTTTTCTTTCTTTTTTCTCTATTGTAGTTAGTCGCCGATATGCAACGGATCACCGTCTCGCGCGACTTGCCCTGTTTAAATGCTTCAAACGGGAAAGGGCAATGCATCGTGCCCTCCGGCAAAATCTAGTTGATGCTGGGGGCGCTTCCAGCTGAGCCTTTTCTACTTTTTTTTTTTAGCTAGGGATTCAACAGCCCAAAGAACGCGTTCCTAGTTATTACGTAGTTTCTACTCTGGGCTGAAGGCAACTGGGGGAAAACAATTATCGCGGGCGGGGGCGGCGCACGGATGCGGCAGAGATATGGGGCGGGTATCTAGCGTTCAATGGGGGAAAACATAGACCCTAGGTGCACGTGGGCCGACCTATAGATCCAACTCTGGGCTGAAGTGTACTAGTCACCTGGAGGAAAACAGTTATCCCGGGCGGGCGACGCACAGATGCGGCAGGGATATGAGGCGGGTATTTAACGTTCAATGGAGGGAAAATGTTGATCCTAGGTGCACATGGGCCGAGCAATAGACCCAACTTTGTGCTGAAGTGTACTAGTCACCTGGAGGAAACAGTTATCCCGGGCGGGCGACGCGTAGATGCGGCAGGGATATCGGGCGGGTATCTAACGTTCAAGGGAGGGAAAATGTTGATCCTAGGTGCACATGGACCGACCAATAGACCCTAGATGCACGCGCCTCCCCCCCTAGGATTTAAATGTGGTACCCAAAAAGCATGGGGCTCTGTTAGGCTGTAACCCTATACTAGACAGCCGGGTGATTCTAACTACTGGCAACGAACTATAATTTGAACTCCAATTCCAGGGAACACAAACGGTTTTGACTCAGTTGTTAAATGAGAAAGTGGGCGCAGTTTGTGTTTGAAACATTTGATGTTTATTTGCACGTGTTTTATGTTTGTCTGCACTTAAGTGTTATACAGTCTTTTTTTTTAATTGTCAGTGTTTGTTGCTTCATATTTTAAGTATGTTTACTCAGAGTGGCTATATGTGTATTTTGTGTTGATTTATAATTTGTGTGAAGTATCCAACCGTTTTGTTTGTTTGATTAGTGATGTACATGAATGCGTGTGCATAGAGGCTGCCGAGTCACAATCTTGTTCTCTGGAATTGGAGTTCAAATTATAGTTCGTTGACTTCGAGTGAACTCTAAGCCGTTTTTATTTGTGTACCTTTACAACTGTGAGTATGGGGATACGAGCTCTAATGCTTTTTTCTAAGAGGCGAAGCCGTTTTTTGTTCACTTAACTTGTTTGTTTTTTTCGCTTCCATTTCATTGTAATTGTTACGGTCTGGTTTATCATGCGTACGGTATGTCCACTGTCCAGCCAATTTTGTTTGCGAAAAAACGGAACATTAGAAATGCGTATTTCTGTTTAGGTTCCGCCTAAGCTTTGTCCCATGTTTGTTATTTTATGGTAACACACTAGCGTGTGTCTAGAGTTACCCGTCAGCTCGATGGGTAGTCGATTCTGCATTGTTGAAACAGATGCAGCATTATGGCAAACAATCGCGGTAACAATTCAACTGGCTTCCCGACGCCCGCATTGAAGAAATAAATAAGCCATTCAGTCATTTCGGCCACCCAATGTAGATTTCGGACCCTATGGTTTAAAACTGAAAGACTTAAGCAAAAACCAAGACCATTTCGTTTTGGTTCTCGACAACGTATCTGTGGCCAACAAAGCAAACTAACAGAAGATACTAAAACAATGTTACTTTCCCGTGACCGGGCATCGTTGCATCTTGTTCGAGTGAGCTACAATCCGATCTTCTGCACCTCGCCTATTGTTGCCCCATTGTTACATGTTGCAGCATTGCATTCTGGGGCCTCTCCGGCCGAAGCCTGTCCAGTTCTTTTTAAAATTCTCGTGCGCAAACGAACGCTAATAATAAGCACTGCCTGCCGGCCGTGCTAATACAATACAACGGATAAATGAAATCCGTTGCGTGTAAGAGACACGCTAGTGTGTCACTCGCGAAGATTCAAAGATAACAGTAACGTCCTTCAAGTAACGGCGCTTATAGGGGAGGGACCGGCGCAGGGTAGGCCATGTTCCCCCCTCCCCCCAAATATTTATCATTTCAACCCCCCCCCCCCCCCCCCCCCGTTCGGATCCCCCCCAGAAAACAAAATAATAATAAAAAAAACTTGCAGGCTAAACTTGAAATAAAATGAATAAACCAAGCTTTTATTGTTTGAGTTTATTCATTTATTTTTATTTTTATTTAAAACGTAAAGCACAACAGCACCTAAACAGATGAAATTTTCTCAATTGTACATTTTATTATTTCAATTAAAAATCATCAATTTTTATCCGTGTTCATTTTAACAAGTGAAAATTCAATCACATGTCCCTCTTTTTTACGGCACTCTTGACGTTTTTGTTTGTAATACATGTACTCACTCGTAGTTGCCTACTCACTGTTTAAACGACGCAGGTTGCTTACAATGCTATTAACTGCAGTAACTTTTGACACGCCATCCAGTTTTCCAGGCATGTTTGTTTCGCACAGCAATAAACATAGCTTCTGCAAAACTTTTGCGTTTCCGTAACCAGTAATTCCGCTTTCCAATAGCAATCTTTGCTTCATTTCATTAGTCATCATTTCATCAAAATCGGAAGGACATTTGGGCGTAATTCAAAATGCTAAAATAAAAAGGGTTTAAAGGGTTTAACGAGCGTTAACCACTCCTGGTCATCTGCCCGAAGCTCTAAGGCCCTATGTCTGCAACAGCCAGATTCCCAGGCGGTCACCCACCCAAGTATCAACCCAGCCCAATGCTGCTTAACTTCGGGGATCTGACGAGAACCGGTGTTTCCAGCACTGCAAGGCCCCAAAATGCTAAAATAATAATGCTAGGCAACAATGCACAGTGCATTACCCAACTCGAATAAGATATGGCGTTGTGCCATGCCACATTTTTAATTATAACAGTTTACCAATAATTACCACAAGATTGAAATTTCCAAAGTCTGATCTGGTAAGAGTTATAACTTTTAACTGATCGCCAGATAAAATTGTTAAAAATCGCCTAAAACTTGCTCTCTAAAATTTTGCTCGTGATACCAGTTAGAAGTTGATTCTAGATCCAATCTTGATCCTTCCTAATCAGAGAGATTTGTAGTCTGCAACTAACAGCCGTCGTCACTTCCACTTTCGACAGATAGGAGCGGGCTCCGCTTTCTTTATTGTTTGACTGGGTTTCCATCTTCCGTCTTCATGTCTGTGCTCCTAACTATTTCCTCAATGGGGTTTCCGCTTTACGCGAAGCTTCCATTAATTTGAAAGTTGCAGGTGCCAATCAACCGTACAAATGATTCAAGTTGCGTAAACATTGATTTCCAAATTCAGAATGCTCAAACATTTCGTGAAGTAGACATTTCGATCCATCAATTGTTCTTGTTGTTTGGCTCTTGTAAAACACGCCTTCAACACTTAGACCACAGCCACCTACAGTGAAGGCCGGATAAGATTTGCCTTCCACGATGCTCCGCTAGAAGGCACGACAAATACTGACGCGACAAGTTTGCCAAGTGGAGTCATCGGTTGACAGAATTTGGAACCCTCGCCGGTTAGTTTGAAATTTCGTCGCTTGGTGTAGAGATGGCAGCACCTAGCAAACTTGCGCTTCCTTCTATGTCAATGGTTGATTTTACGCGCCTAATTTGTCCTGATCTGATCCGGCCTTTACTGCAGGTGGCTGTGCTTAGACACGGCCTCGGCTTAACAATTAACACGGGCACGGCTCTCATGTTGTTGTTTGGCTGTTGTTTCTTAGCTCAGGCCTCTTCCATTTTGTCACCCTGACGGTTCCTCAGCCGTTTTACCCCCTTACCCATTTACTTGTCCGATTCTTGATTTTTTTTTTGATAAAACTTGTCAGACTCGACCTGGAGTTCTAGTCTCGAGTTGCCCTTTTCAAATGGCATGCGGTTTTGGTTTTTCAAGGCTCGACCATTCTATCACACGCGACTTTTTTTTTATAAAACCGCATGCGATTTGAAAGCGAACTGAGTAATGCTGTAGAATTACAACATTTCCGTATTTACTAATAACATAAACTCCGTTTATTAAACGGAACGCTACTTATGGAATTCCATTATTAGGAAGGAGATGTTCCGTAAAATTAAGGAAATGTTGTTTTTGATAATAAAGGAAACAACGTTAATGTAACGGGAAAATGTCAGGAAACTATTTATTGCCGAAAATTTTCCGTTGATTTACGGCATAAATTTTTTACAGTGGCACCGACCAAGTCGAGAATGGGGGAGGGGGGGGGGGGTCAGGCTTAATGGCGCGTCGACAGCTTGGTCACACTGCTTCACTGCTACATGCGAAGTATGGTTTGGATAGTCCTTGTGGTTTTCGCGTGATGCGCAGTCCAAGTTTTCATTGAAGTGTGATCATCACACATTCCGTAAAGTAGACATTTTAATCAGTCAATTGTCGTTTTTTGGCTCTTGCGAAACACGCCTTTAACAATTGAGGCCTAGGCTGAACAATTGAGGCGGCCAAGGCTCTCTCTCAGTTGTTTGGCTGTTGTCTCTTGTATATCTTGCATTCGAGTGTGATCATAGCGGAGCTCCGATCTAATAAAATTCTTCACGGAATAATTAAGAACGAACAAACGTTTTAAAACCATAGTTGCTTTTTGTCGGGCGTCAGGCAGAAGGATCTCACATGGTGGAAGGTGGTATCTGTGCCTGTGTTTTCTGTGTTGTATATTCCCTGTATTTCCTGTGGTTCCTGGCTGTTGGACTGTGGTCTGGCTTTTTGTATTCAGTATTCTGTTTTTTAATTTTAGCATATAGTGTATTAGTGTAGAGCGCTTAGCTTGGGGCCACTGCTTTCAGTAGTAAATTCAATTCAATTCAATTCTAAAACAACGTGCCAGCATCGTCCACCAATTTCGATTGCATTTTTTATGTTTTCTGGGCGTGTTTGTTACAAAGGTGAAATTACTTTTGGTGTAATGCTGGGTGGTAAACCGGTTCACACGGTGTACCGCGGTTTTAAAAAAATGCAACGGTACCAAATGCCGTGCATTGCTAAAAAAGCGGTATTATTTCAATATGAAAAAAGCCGCTAAAATTGTAACAGTAGCTCATTTAATCCTTGTATTGCAGGGCTCATAGCAGAGCAACAATCAGTTAAAAGACCAACAACGGTAAAATTGGAATTCTAAACATTGCACAAAAGTGGAGCAAAATTTGCACAACTCTGAAGCTACAACGAAGTTTGGTTATAGTTGTTAGCTACAAATTTGGGTAGATTTTTTTTTATCAAATATGTCGTGAAACATTCATTAAGCTTGAATCAGGGAGGAAAAAAATTCAATAAATTTTTTCCGTTAAATCTATGTTCAACAAAACACATTTTTCAATAACATTTGTTGTTACTATACCACGCGCCATGGCTGTTTGCTGTGACGTGCATATCACGTGACTGGGCTAGTCCAATCAGACGACCAAACAGCCGTTGTTCTCGTTCGTCATTGGCTAATTCATGGTGACGTCACGGCAAACAGCCATTGCGCATGGTTTAGGCCCCCTCCCCACTACGGAGGTTAATAGAATACGGATTATCGAGATTCCCACTGCTAACATTCACACACACACATACGTGTAATTTCCCGTTAGCAGTCGCCTAAGCTTTCATTAGAGTTAGTTAGAGCCAGGGGTAAGAGATGCAGAGACCTAGACCCCGTTTGCATGAAAATATTGTGACTGGAAAAACATATGACGTCATCAGTACCGTGCAACTTTGTTGAAAAGACACTTAGAATTATTACTTCTACAGACAAATCAGTTGTGTATCCCACTGCGGATTTCCCACTGCGGACATAAATAGAATAGAATTAGTAGTGCGAATCTCGGTGATCTGGCGACACACAAACACACAAATATTATTATCTTATTGTGTGCGCGGTGTATCTTGAGTCCTGCAAGTATGTTGTGAGCGGCTACGTCTTCCTGGATGGGGTGGCTTTAATCGATGGCCGCCGTTGTTTTTGTAACCCTCTTGGATATCAACAAGGCACTCTGCTACTGAAAACGTGCAATCGATTATATGTGTTCGTTCTGCAGAGAGCTCAAGATAGGCCGCGGACACTATAGTTATATAGATTATTTAAAAATCGGTTGTTGGCACCACAGCAGTATAATACCAGATACCGTCTCATTCATAAGTATACCGGTAAAAAAAACCGAGTACTGGTGTAAGCTTGGTACCGTCCAAAATTCTGGTACCATCCAACATTAATTTGGTGCGATTTTCGTTTTGCAAATAATGACAGCCGGAGTTTTTTTT
>JAHWFP010185489.1:0-10579 GCA_023313725.1 Lithobius niger | reverse complement strand
TACTTTATGTATTACCCAAACCAATGTACTAAGCTTTAACACGAGCCAATTCACGATGTGCATTTGTAAATAATCAATTTCCCAATGCAAAGACCATTTCCCAAAGTTCAAGAGTTGAAAACTCTATTTGGTCGATTCTAACCATTCCCTACTCCTTCAAACGGCTCTGCACCAAAACCCTTTGCTCTACCGACTTTCCCATTGTTCTCCTGGCCCTCCACCAATCAGACCTCCGTAGCTCTCCTCGGCGTCCGCGCTTAGGTAGAGAAAATCCGTTGCTCCAGCATAAAAAGCCCCAGTTGCCCTCCCTCTACAGCTCAGTCAGCACAGCTCACAGATCTCTCAAGCTAGACGGGTCACGCCGGTCGGGTGTGGAGATGTCACGTCCGGGATTGCCATGCCGGGCAAAATGGTAGTGTTTGTAAGTAAACTAGTTTAACTTTAGAAGTTTATCTTTAGGACCCCCCCAATTCTAAATTTATAGTCTAAAGTAAATTAACCTCTAGCTTGGAGCCTTATCGGCATTGCTGGTCTTTACCACCATAATGTTAGAGTAGGCATCTCTTTCTAAAAAGCCAGTTTCTTACTTTGTTCATTTTTTAAATGTAAACAAAGGGACGGTTTGATCCTCGCGAGGAAAAATAACTGTGGGACGACTTGAAAACTACAGTTGTCAAATATAGTTGTAACTTAGCCGACGCGGTTCAGCTTGCTGGGTATTCCTGGATAGGAACCCAAGATAAAAATGCTTTTTCTTGTCTAAATTAAGTGTTTAAGGACAAACATCGTTGTTCTTGTATCCAAGTGAATTTCTAATGTAAATTCTTGATTTATTTGTTTTTGCCAAACTTGTCAAAAGCTGAACTAGTGAACTAAATGTAAAAGTGTTATTTTTTTATTCTGATGTTTTAAAATAAAACCAAGAGTTTTTAAACCTCAGGTTCGTTCCCTAGTAAGATTAATTGTTTCTAGTGTAAATTATTATATAGCCCATTTTAGCTTTATACTTCGTTTAAGCAATTAAATTAATCCACCGTTGGTGGCAGTGTATTACCGGAAGCATTAAGGTTAGGCCCAGAATAGGACACCGACGCTCCATCGCCCAAGCCGGGACTGTAGCCCATGCTGTGTTTATTATCGTAAAAAGTCGTAATAACCACGTAACCTGATGCAAAGAAATACTCGTCAACCAAGGATGTCGGGGGCGCTACAAGCACCTCAGCCGTCGTAGCGTCCGCCGCTACACCACGCCACAATTTTCTTCATTTGCCCCTAGATAAGGAACTGTTTACGCGAGAGAGAAGTATGGAAAGGTGAGAGGGGGGGGGGTCCCCTCAAAAATTTTGTCTAGGGCCCCGAGTAACCTTAATCCGGCCCTGCAGGTCTGACGGTGAACTCCCGTTTCTCCAAATCCCGTTTCGCCAGAACGAATTTGACAAAATTTTACGTACACGAAATTTAATAGCTTATTTCTATGTAGTGGTGCTTTAAAAGGCAAATATTTAACAGAGACAAGTAGTGGTAGAATAAGCCCAGTTGATTTATTAGCATATTGAAAACTGGCAATGCAGACGGGAAAACGTGCGCTTTAAATATAATTGTTAAGATTGCTTGGGCGTCACTACGTCACTGCCAAGGTTCTGTTTTAAGAATAGTTAGTTATACACGTGATGGTTAACCTTTTCCACGGGAATTCCCATTTTCCAAAATTTCGTATCTCAGAATCAAAATATTCTTCAAAAATGTAACATTGCAGAAGTTAAAGAGGCATGCCTAATTATTAGTAATTTTTGATTAGTTGTGGTTTCTGATGTTATGTGTTTAGCCGCAGCGAGCGAGGCACGTAATTTGAAATGAATTATTTTGCGAAATGTGATTCTGCAAATCGGGTGCTTGTCTATAAATGTCTGACCTTTATCATGTTATAAATGTTCGTATTTAAATGTTTTAAATGTTTCGTGTGCCTAAAATTTCGTGAACGATATTTGGCGAAACGGGATTTGGCGAAACGGCACTTACCCCGAGGCCAAAGCTGTTAATCTGCTTTCTTTTTGGCGAAATGGGACTTGGCGAAACGGGACGTAACCGGTCTGAAGAGAGGGGTAGCAAGTGTGCTTCTCTCCCTAGGCCAGTACTTCAAGAGTGGCCAGGCTAAAACCTGAAAAAGCACAAAAAGTAAGAGTAAAAAAACATCTTTGCCTACGGGACCTAGGTGTAGTAATCCCACAAAAAGGTGTGTGGGGAGGAGGGGGGGGGGGGCAGATAATTTGGAGCTGTAGGCCCCATCAGACTTCTGAGCGGCCTTAATAAACGTGGTACATGCTAGTGACTTGGGGAAAATGTGTGTTAAAAATTTGGGAAAAATTTATATTAAAAGAAAAAAAAGCCTACTCTTTGCTTAATTTCTTGTGTATGATTTTATTTTTGGCTTGTTTCTGACTTACCTTCACGTTGTTTACATTGATTTGTGTGTATTTATTTCTCCATTGTGCCTCAGAGTATGTTGAGCACTTTCGGTTGAATGGTTTATTCACACCATGAATGAGGTTGGCGCTAATGACCTAGCCGTTAAAGCGCCGTAAAGCCACCTCTGACCGACGTTGAGAGGCCAAGAATGGGTTCAGTGAGTCGTCTTTATTCCAATGGACAAGTATCTACATCGGCATAAGCGGTATGTCGTGACTAGCTGTGCCTTGTCTTTTCTTAGCTTATTTGCGAGGTTATACCACGTGGGATTCTTATATACCAAAGAGCAAATGTAAGAATCCCACATACAGTCAAAATGGCTCTGTGGTATATAAGTAATGTATCCCACACATGGTATAGGCCTCATCGAAAAGCAAAGGCAGCATAAAAGAGGATAGGACACATACTGTCACAATAGGGCAGTGACACGACACAGTATTATTGTGTATAACTCTATGGTGGAGCCAGTAACTAGGTTAGCTGCAAGGAGCACTGGAGGGAGAAAGGATCGTCTTATTGAAGCCAATGCTATTAGACCGGATTTCTTAAGCCTATAACACACGTTTTTAGTTGTTGGAGAAAACAACGTTCCTTTAAGCCTAAGAACGCTCTCAAAGCACTGTCTTGACTAGAATTGCCGTTTCCCCCCTTACATTTTAATCTAGTGCACCTTGTAGCTATTACCTCCAAATTGTGTCTCGTAGCCAATATGACGTCACTTGACGCTGCTCTATAATTGTGACAGTACGTGGCTTGTCGTGAAATGTTGAGCTTTTCTCTCTATTTCGTTTTTATTTTACAGAAAATTGGTGTCCTTTCTCTTGATATTTTCTGCAGATTTTCTCTCAAATCTTAACTTTCCCCTCCTTTTTTCTTTTAGTGGGCCATTCTATTCCAATTCGGGAGAAGGGTGCTGGAGGGAGTTGTTTCGCAAACGCTGCCGTTGTCCAATTCTTTCTGGCCATGTAATTGACTTATTTCGGAACTGGTGGGAGGGAAAAGGTTTTTCTCATTCTCTTTGCGATGTCCTTTTACAGGACGTCTCGGCGTTGGACTCAGCGGGTCGTCCACTTGGGTGCAAGAGGGCCTTTCGCAACGCCGCTCCGACAAACATTCGTTTTGGTGCGAAACGACGCCTCATGCTGAGAATATCTCGACGACGACAGAACAAGAAAGGAAGGGAGGGGGAGGGGAGGGGGGAGGGGGAGCAGGAACGAAAAGGACAAAGAAAAGGAAAGTGCTTGTTGTTAGAGGCGCAAACCACTACACGGAAAATAGCCTGAAGATGAGAGAGAGGTTGGAATTCCCAAAAACAACAGGGTGTAGAGATTATGTATTTTAAAGAGAACTAACTGGCGAAAAAACCGTATTTCATGTATTTGATGCTGGGTCTCCACTATTGCCGTCAGTTTGTATTTAGCGCCTGGACGTAGTTTTATTGTATATAACTCTATGCTGGAGCCTTAATGGGTTAGCTGCAAGGGGCACTTCAGAGAGAAACAGAAGAGCGTCATACTGAAGCCGATGCTGTGAAGAGTGATTTCTTAGACCTAAAACGCGCGATTTTTGTTCTTGAAGAAAACAACGTTATTTTAAGCCTAAGAAATCCGCTCTTCCGTTGTTTTTCCCTCCATTTTTATGTAGTGCACCTTGTAGTTATGCCCTCCAAAGCCCATACTGGTGCCAATCTGGTGCCAATATGGCGGCAAATGTCACTGCTCTGTTCTGAAAAAAAAATCCCGAGTCACTATTTAGCGCCGGGTATTTTATTAACTGGTGGATATTTCGCTCGCCTTTCATTTGTGTTCATTACAGGAAGGCTATAGTACCTCGATTCACCTAAAGGTCTTAAAACCGGTTCTAGGACTAAACGTCGCATATTTAAAAAGATTTAATTACGCGTTTTGCAGGGAAGCCAATGTGGGTTTCATTCAAAGCCCCTCACTATACCCAGCAGCTCTTTAACATTTCCGTAATGATAAATACGCTGGAAGTAATACTATTTTAAATCAAGAACGCAAAAGAAGGCAGCAGAAGTTCGTTTTTTTTTATTATTCCTAAGAAAACCTGTTTTATTATCCTGAAACTGGGTAGCCCAAGAATGTTCACTGTTCCGCACTTTTTAAAATAAAGCCTTCGTTCACTGTTCCGCCTTTTTTAAATAAAGCCTTTTCAATAGCTTGAAAACCGTAAGAGGAGAATGTAAAGGTGGGAAAGGGGAGGGGGGGGGGGAGGGGAACAACGGTAACCAAAACTTGTGTACTAATTAGAAATCAGTAACCAAGCATAGGCCGCCAACGTTTAAACCTATTAACCAGCAAACTTGGTGCACTGTCCACTTCTTTAAGTTCTTTGAAGATTAAAATTATTTTTTCAGCACGATGGATTGCAAAAACATCAGTGTCCGAGCCACAGGATTGTAATTATTTTCTGGACCAAATGACATTATTTGAGGCAGCGTGCGTGAGCAGTATACTGTTATGTCAAGTACACTTTGGGGTCTCCTAACAACAGACTTGAACACAAGCATTCCGAAAAGAATACGGTGAACAACTAAAGTCCCTAAACAACCGTAAGTGGGTGGTAACGGACAACCTGTTCATTTTTGCTTGCTAAGGCAAATACTTATTTAAATAATTTTGCAGTCAACATGATGGCTATACCTGCCCTCTGACTTAAAAAAAATCGTATGGTAATTGTTGAATTACTTTTTTCGGTAATCTTTACAAACCTGCGCACAGTTGCTTCACCGGGATCACGTTCTAAAAATATACTCATGCCTCTAATAATTACTGCCAGCCTCGAGCTTCTATTCATAGCCGAGTCAGATTGCATCGTGAAAAAAATTGACCCCGTGGCAACAAAATACAGTAAATACAGTATGTATAAATTTCTCTCGATGTTCCACGCGAAGTTCAGTGTGATCAAGAATTTATAGGGTTGGGTTATTGAAACGTCCTAGATCCATTCCTCATCCATTGCTCATTTTTCAGCCCAAATCTAAAGTAAACTAAATTACAACTAAGCTAAACTAAATAATAATTAAGTACAAGCTAGTTTCGTTTAGGTTAGTTTAATTTTAGGCTGAAAACTGAGTAGAAATTCTCACATAAAACTCGTGGTGCCCTCTATAAACTCAGACGGAACTAATTGGAATAGATCTAAGACGTTTCAGAATGGGGTCTCAGTTATAAATTCTTGGTATGATGTATGGCCTTTATTTCTTAAATCAATACACATATGCAAATCAATATTGTCCACTGAAAAATTACAAAGAATCAAAAAAGAACAATAGCGAAAATAACACGCAGAATCCCTAATACTCGGTAAGTCTTACATCTAAGAATTGCCAAATTGCATAAGGTAAGGTAAGGGTACACGGGTAGCTGAGAGATTCTGGGGCGTCAGAATCGATAGGCGTATTGGTCCCAGCTGTACATCTCTGGCTTCCTTCAGACCCGGCTTCGATCCTGGTGAAGGGAAGATCCTGGTACGGGTTTTTCTCCGGTTGTTTCCCTCCCGTTGCACGAGGGTTTCCTCCGGGTTCTCCGGTTTCCTCCCCCATGCGGCAAAAAAAATCCTGTCCTGATGGTGGTATCTTCCTCTTAACGTCTGTCGCTTGAGCCTTCAAAAATCTCTAATCCTTCTGGCCGACAACGTCTATTCTATTCTATACAGTGCAACTCGCAGAATATTTAGTTCGAATCCCGTCAAATCCTGCCAGACACTGCAGCCTACGCTCTGCTACTTTCAGTCTACCGTATTTTGCGTAGGAAAGAAAATGATGCAGGCATGCGTGCAAGCAAATTAAGCGCGTTGCTTCAAGAAACGCATGGTCAGCCGCGCGTCCGTGATGTGGTCACAGCTCCTGCAACGAAAAGACATTGTCCACAGAAAATGGCTTCTCTGAGGAAGCAATGAAATCAGTTACAAACGCCGTTATAAACAAATCAGTTATAAGCAAATTATTTAATAGAGGGGAGCCATGAGGGATTTGGTTGCTGTCTTGTAAGAATCTGTAAGTATTACTAATCATATCAAAAACCAAAACTGGTTAAAGGGGCCGCCAAGTTCCGAATGGTTCGGCCCTTCAAAGGAATAATATCAACACACCGAAAACACATTCGGTAGCAATGTTCAAATTTTCATTTAACGTCCAAAGTATTATTCGGTGCGCTTAAGTTGGAGAATGTTTTGGTGTGTTGATATCACTCCTTTGAAGGGCCGAACCATTCGGAACTTGGCGGCCCCTTTTACCAGTTTTGATTTTTGATATGATATCACACTTTTTTTTTTTAATTGTGTTTTGGCTCAACTTCACTACTGTGCAGATGTGTACTATAAAGTACCACGTCAACAGGAAATTGGTTTTTAACAATTTGCTACCTTTTGCCTATAGGCCGAACCATTCTCAACTTAGTCACATCTTTATTGGCTTTTGGTTTGGTTTTAATTGTGTTGTAATTTGTATTACAATATTTAGTTAGTTTTGGTGCGTTGATATCACTCCTTTGAAGGGCCGAACGGCTCTCAACTTAGTGGCCTCTTTACCAATTTTTGGCTTTCTTTATTTTGCTTTGTTTTTACAGTTGGTTTATTTTTCGTGAATTGGCCGTGAATACAATTTCTTTGCAACGTTGTTTAGATTTATCCTGATGCACTAGTGTGTGTCTAGGCATGTACGTCAGTATCCACGTTCTTATTGTCCGACCTTTGGCTGTCCAATGAGAGACGATGCCGACAATACTAACAATGGTTATAAAGTATTTTCGTACTTATGCGCCCTCCGACGCCATCCCTGTTTTACGCCCCCAGGCTCCAAACCATAAAAGGTATGTAGTTCGTATTGTACTGCACCCATTCGTCCAATTTCATAGCTGTAAGCCTCCCCGTTATCTCGGTATCGATGAATAATCACACTATGGGATTTAACATGGGGATGAGCAAATTAGCTAGCTAACACATTTACAGCGTTATTGAGGGCCAGATTTTGCATTGAAAGCAGCTTAGCTGGCATCCCTACACGAGTTAATGTTTGTCAGGTGGGTCATTGCTTTCGATTTCAACACAATTTAAGCTGTTGTCCCGCATTATTATTTTTCCCCAAGTACCTGAAATGTGCCCAACTATGCTTCAAGATATAAGACACTGACGCTATGTCGCCGCGCTAGAATGGTTTACAATCTCGACAATTGAATTGATGTGATGTTTGTTGTGATGATTGTTGCCTGACTTGGCGCGACACACTAGCGTGTGTCTGGATACTTATAGATTGTTAGTAATTTTTCATTCCTCTTTTCTGCTTTTGTGCTTTATGTTTTTTGGGGGGGTTTTGTTACCGTAGTTGGCGTAGTAAGACCAGATGGAGCAGCCATACTAGTACTAATTTTACGTCCCATTCACCCATTAAAAATTATTTGAATATTTCGACTATTGATATATAGTCATGATTTAGCAAATAATTTTGTATACCTGTTTGTAAATAAAACGGGGAGCCAAAATAACGTCCAAAAACCACGGACTGGTTAGAAAGCAGAATAACATATTCATCAAAAAACGTTCCCATTTAACTTTTTGTGAACATGCAAGATGGCGGAGCGAAGCGATGCGAATGAAATTTGGTAGAACTATTCGTCTAAATAAGGTTGAACGATATATTACTCGATTTTATGTGTGCTGCTAATATTTCAAAATGGTAGCCAAAAACGGCAAACAAACAGTGTTTGCGGTCTACGTCTTAATCGCTCATCGTAATAAATAAAACACTCCTTACGAATGTTCACAAAAAAAAGTTCCCATCATTTCCGTCTTTTTTGAAAATTCAAGATGGCGGCCGAAAATGGCGTAAAAATATCATTTGACAATAAGGCAGCGACATGACGTAGTGTATAACTCTATGGTGGAGCCAGTAACTGGGTTAGCTGCAAGGGACACTGGAGGACGAAAAGAAGGGCGTCTTACTGAAGACAATGCTATTAGGAGAGGATTTCTTAGTAACGCGCGATTTTTGTCGATTTGTTGGCAGTTGCTGACATTTTTAAGAAAGTGGAATCTTTATTTTCCGATTACAACCTAGCAGCATAAGCGATTGGAGAAAACAGCGGTTTTCTTAAGCCTAAGAAAGCCGCTCTCAAAGCACTGCCTTGACTATAAGTGCCGTTGTTTAACCCTCCATTTCAATCTGGTGCCCCTTGCAGCTATCTCTCTTGTAGCCAATATAACGTAACATGACGCTGCTCGATAGTCAGGGCACTTTTACGCAACGACCGCCTTTGTATTCTCACAGATGGGAGTTAAATTGCGATGGCGAAGATCTTGTTGGCATGGTAACAACGCTTCCTGGATCAGCTAAATCCGACATCGTTTGAGCCAATGCTTGCAGTCTTGACAGTAAGATAAAGAATTACTCCTGACGAAACCATTTTTCCAATCGCTTCTAAACTCAATTATTGACTCGTTTCGTTGCTAGCTGGCAGAGCTAAAACCAGCCGCCATGTTGGAATTTCAGATGATTTCTAGCTGCGAGAATGCAAAGGATTACGCTGCTTGCATAAACGCAAAAATATTCTCTGAAATATGGCTGCACAACGCAGCTGCTTGATCTTGTACAAAAGATAACAGTTCAAAATGGGCGGCTGAAAATGTCATGAAAATACAGTCACAGCCAAAGGAGCTAAATTTTATTTTCGGACGGTTTGGACGAGTGAGATCTACTGTTCAGAGTTTCACAACTGCTCACAGTAAAACACCCCTACCCACTACAGGTGCAAACCTATTTACGTTGGCTTTTGTCTTATATGTCAGACTGCCTAAGCAGGGAATCGAACCCACGACCTTAGGAATCAAAGGTCGAGATCTTTTCGGCCGTGTCAGTCTGGCTCAGCGGTAGGATCTCGACCTTTGGTTCCAAAGGTCGTGGGTTTGCTTCCCCGCTCAGGCAGGCTGACATATAAGTCCAAAAGGCAACGTAAATAGGTTTTCATCTGTATTTGTTTAACTTGTTGCGCCTTTGGCTTTCCGTCTTTAATCATTATTTCACGTTTAAGTGTTCCATTCGTTTCACTTGGAAGATGGCGCGGCAAATGAGCGTTCCTCCAGTGGCGATTGGAAAGTTTTTGTTTATATGTATATATGCACGTGTTAAATGCTGTCTATGGACGTTTCCTTTTGGCCGTGTCAGTCTGGCTCAGCGATAGGATCTCGACCTTTGGTTCCAAAGGTCGTGGGTTCGATTCCCCGCTCAGACTGCCTGACATACAAGTCCAAAAGGAACGTAAATAGGTTTGCATCTGTATCTATACACACGCTAGTGTGTCGCGCCAAGTTAGGCAACAATCATCACAACAAACATCACATCAATTCAATTGTCGAGGTTGTAAACCATTGTAGCGTGGCACCGTAGCGTCAGTGTCTTATATCTTGAAATAGTTGGGAACATTTCAGGTACTTGAAGAAAATTAATAATACGGTACAAAACTTAAATTGTGTTAAAATAAAGAGCAATGACCCACCTGACAAAATTAACACGTGTAGGAATGCCAGCTAAGCTGCTTTCAATGCAAAATCTTACCCTCAATAACGTTGCAAATGTGTTACTAGTTACTAGTCCTCTCATCCCCATGTTAATTTCCATAGGCGATACTGACATAACGGGAAGGCTTCCAGCTATGAAATTGGACGAATGGCTGCAGTACGATAAAAACTGCGTACCTTTTATGGTTTGGAGCCTAAGGGTGTAAGGATGGCGTGGGATGGCGCGTAAGTACGAAAATATTGTTATAACTATTGTTAGTATTGTCGGCATCGTCTCTCATTGGACAGCCAAAGTTCGGTCAATGACAACGTGTATACTGACGTGCGTGCCTAGACACACACTAGTGTAGCATGATAAATCTAAACAACGTTGCCAAAGAATTTGTATACACGTCCAATTCACGAAAAAGAAACCAACTCCAAAAACAAAGCAAAATAAACAAAGCCAAAAACTGGTGAAGAGGCCACCAAGTTGAGAGTGGTTCGGCCCTTCAAAGGAGTGATATCAACACACCAAAACTAACGAAATAAAACAAATTACAACAAAATTAAAACCAAACCAAAAACCTATAAAGAGATG
>JAHWFP010185426.1:0-12879 GCA_023313725.1 Lithobius niger | reverse complement strand
ATAAAGTTTGTGACGCCTCTGAATATCGCGGTAAAACGATAAATTGTAGACTAACCTTACACAATTTTGTTTAGCCTTTATTACGATCAGGGATACTCGGGCGGGGGAGGGGAGGGGCGGGGGGTGGGGACGCAAGACCCTACCCGCATGACAAAGTACCCTTTTTGTAAAATAAAAAAAATGGCCGACATTTGCGGCAGCAGTGGTACAAAAGGCCAAAAAAAAGGCAAATGGGAAAAATCGCTAAGGGTTGCGTACTGGGGCAGAAATGGGTAAAAACACACAAAAAAATCTCCCCAGAAAAAAAGTAAGTTGCCCCTTCCCTCGCTGGGGCCTGCATGTGAAAGTCCCTGATTACGATAATTCCTTAATGGATTGGTTATTTCTGCCATTTGATGTTAAAGTGGCACTATCACCGATTGAAAGTAGCAAGCATCTTGCAACATCTAGCGTATCTAGTACTATCGAGCATTTGCTTGCATCAAGCGAAGGAATGGACAATGGCATTTCTTTGTACGAAGCCATGAACTTTCTTAATGATTGAGTGAAAATTTGGTACGTCCTCGTGCACCTGGGAGCAAGCTGTACAGATTAAGGGCGCATTTACGCAACGAGACCTTCTCGCTCGCCGAACGCTATTTGCTTGGCAACCGTTATTTATTTACGATTAATTTCCCGTTTCTGTTAAATGAATGCGGTAATAGGCAACAAATTCAATGTATTATAAATAACAACACGGATAAAGAACAAAGTACAACAGTCATTTTAAATATTGGTACAACATTGTTGCCATTTCACGCTATGTCCAAAATTTGCTATTCTCGCTGAAAAAAAAACAGCTTCTAGCAGTGATCAAACGACGGCAGAATAAATAGCTACTTGCAGCGAGAATTCAAAATCCAACATGGCGTCCATTTCGGAGTTATCGAATCGGAGACAATTCATCGAATACCGGCATTCAGAAATCTGTCCGTCGTCTTGTACAGCAGTAAAAATGGTTGTCTAGTTGTCATAAATCGACGCTGTCTTGTTGCACGCTTCGTACATCGTGTCGCGAGGCACGAGGAGGAGATTCGCGTCCATGTTGTTGCCATGGTTACTACATCTAGACAACTTGAAAGCCACATTCTACGGTAAAGGCGAGAAGCAGCCAGCAGATTTAGTATTAACCAAATGAAATCTAGTAAGCGAGAAATTTGTCGTTGCATAAACGAGCCCTAACAGTATCACGGCAGGGCATTTGCCAACGGTTTTCAATCGGTGATAATGCCACTTTAAGCAACAAACATAGTTGTAAACAGATAATCTTCAGTAATCATCCAATGATCGGAGGTCTGTGTTGCAGCGATACACATGTGTACGCGTCTGTAGGGTTCGGAGTGGAGCGAGGAACACAGCTACTATCTCAGTTGGCCTTGTCGCAAATGTCCCTGTTTTTGCTGGTTTTACAATGGGGTGTGCTGGCTGAATTTGCGTTGTGTATTGTGTGCTCGGCGCATCTTTAGTCCTGCGAGTATTTTATGAGCGGCCACATCTTCCTGGAGGGGGTGGCTTTAATCGACGGCCGCCATTGTTTTTGTAACCATCTTGGATATCAACAAGGTACACTGCTACTAAAAACGTACAATCGATTAACTGTGTTCGTTCTGCGGAGAACTCAAGATAGGCCACGGACACTATAGTTGTGAAAATTCTGTCATTGGCTAATCTGTCAGGTGGCGGATTAGGGGTTGTGTAGACCCTTTAAAAGCGTTAGATTATCAAAAAAGTGTGAGTTATCAAAATTAACCCACGGTGACACGCATGTGGGTTTTCAGATTAACCGTATATGACGACTACACTTTTAGCATGGGGATATGTTAGAGTGACGTCACCATCGTGCATTGAAGAAAAATGTTGCCCGTGGAAAGGTGTAGAGTAAAAATGCAACTACGCGAAGAGGTTAGAACCGCAGATATTTAAATAAAATAAATAAAAAAAATTAATACAAAAGAAAATTTTTCATTTTTATTATTCTTATTTTTCTTTTAACCCGCTCCCCTTTCTTGTGGCTTGACCATTTTCTTCACGGTTTTTCCTTTGAACCGTGGCCGGCGCCTCTCAAAACAATTCGCCACGCATTTCAAAAGTTTGTGGCGCTTTAAAGAAAAGCTTCGTTAATATTACAAACAGGAAATTTGGTAATGAGCTCGTGGAACTTTTTTTTTTAACTTTTTTTCGGGGATGTTTCGGTTATTGTTGTTGTTGGTGGTTGATCAGAGAACATTAAAGAAAAATTAAAAAAAAAAAGTGCGAAATTCACTACAATGGAGGTGGGTGGGAGCGATAGGAGGGGGCGGGCGGAGGTGTGATCTGTAAAAAAAAAAATGCGTGGGAAAATCATTGAGTTCCGAAGCTGTCGGAAATTTCATTCAGATTTTCTTTTTTATTTATTATTTTTTAAGTGGGGTGAATTTGATGGTTTTACGTATATACTGTCTGTCACGTTTGAAATTTCCGCCGATTTAAAAATCTGAGCTTAAAGTGCGCCTGTTCACCGTTTCGACAGCGTTGCTCATATTCTAAACACAGCATCCACGTTCCAGATTCTCCGTCGTCCAATAGGCTGATGTAGGTCACGTGATCTCGTTTTAGTTATGAAAATTCACGGCGCTGCAGTGAAGTGTTGTTAATTTTTTTTTATTTTACCACAATTTTCTTTATATTGCTCGAAGATTCTACGGTGCTGCATGTAGGAGTTAAAAATGTGAAAGGGCGCCTTTAAGGGAAATTCAGGACGTTTACTCTTGGATACAATGACTATAGAGCAGTGACGTTTGCCGCCATATTGGCACCAGTATGGGTTTTGGAGGGCATAACTACAAGGTGCACTACATAAAAATGGAGGGGAAAACAACGGAAGAGCGGATTTCTTAGGCTTAAAATAACGTTGTTTTCTCCAACAACAAAAATCGCGCATTTTAGGTCTAAGAAATCACTCTTCACAGCATCGGCTTGAGTATGACGCCCTTCTGTTTCTCTCTGCAGTGCCCCTTGCAGCTAACCCATTAAGGCTCCACCATAGAGTTATATACAATAATACTACGTCGTGTAGTAACAAAAACAAGAATATGATGGTGGCCATCATGACAATGTGTTGCCAAAGCTCAGCCAGTTGTACCTGCCCCCCCCCCCTTAGCTGAATTTTCAATGTTCGTTCTGTATTTGTTGCCCCTTACCCCCGCAACAAAATTTGTATGGGGGGGGGGGGGGGCTCTGTAATTCTGCCTGATGGTGTGTCGATTAATTTAATTCGGGATTAAACGATTTTCAGATGAATTAAAAACGCGACGAAAAACGAAAATTTTAAAATTGGACGTCTTAAATAAAAAATAGTGGAACAGGAAAGAATCTACATGAAAACTGCGTCACTGTTTTTCTTTTTTTTTTCTTTCTTTGCACTCCGTGTTGTTTTTCCTGTTCGGAACTCTGTACTTTGCGCGTCGATGAAACCCCTCATGAAGGAACTCAAAAGAAAAAAAAAAAAAGTGCGCGTTTTGTGGGCGGGGTGAAACCTTTGTGCGTGTCTCTTGTCTCATTATAATATACTGGGCACTGAGAACTGCTATTTGGCTAATGCCTTTTATTTGTGGTATTTGGCATGCAGAAAAGCGCCTCTCAGCCCTAGCATTTTGTGAATAGAGGTGGCCATTTTCTGGCGACAGCCCGTAAGTGTTGTTGTGTATCCTTGACTCGACCTGTGACATTGTTTAGTCTTACTCGTAGCGACTCTTAGCGCCCTTGGAGAATTTAAATTTTTTAACTTTTCTTATCTTTTTTTTTTGGCGAATTTTAAAGGGGGAGGCCTGTGTTTAAATTGTTAAAATTTTTTGTGTTCAAAGTGTTGTAGATGAATTTGCAGTGCAAATGGTGAAGAGATTTTTAGAGTTGAATTGAAGTAGAGATTTTGCGAGTGAAGTGATTTTGGGTACAAAAAAAAAAAGTGAGCCTTCTGATCGGTCCAAACTCACAAAAACGTGTTACATCTGCACCAGGTTTATAATTTTCGGCGCTGAAATTTGGCGGCTTGTTCACAAGATAAAATGATCACAAGTTTCACCCGACGAAGTTTACCCAGTGATCCAATCGATTTTTTTGTTAAACTTTACTGCGGGTAGTGAGTGAGGTAAAACCAAGCTTGACCCCATTTATTTCATCATAGCTAAAAGCATAGCAGGACATGTGGCTAGACACTTCATACTTACACAATGTTGTAACATTAAGGATTGATGATTCATTAGGCGCTAGATCTCTGAATAAATCACTTGCGTGTCGAAGTGATGAAGCGCTTTAAATCACTTTACTTTCAAAAAAGACACAAGAAAATCACCAAACACTAAAAAGAATGTTCGCGGAAAGCATTGTTTTCCGATTTTTTGGTCCATTGTGCCCGTGTAATTTTGGTAATGTGTCCATTGTGTAAGTTACACTAATATTGTCCTTGGCATTCGAGGAGTCCTTAACATCCTCCGGTCCATAAGTCGGTTCCCACTCTTGATTTAGTTGAATGTCTTGTGCTTGTTGTCTTGCAGGGTTCTACCTCGGGTCCCTTGCTGTTTTGCTCCCATGTCCGAACTGTATTGCTGACTTGCTCTTCCCCTCGGAAGTGGACGTGGTCATACTTGTGGATTTCACGTGTGTATCCACGTGATTCTTTTCTGGGCTGCTGCGCTCGCTGCGGTGATCAGGTTTGGCCCGTGATGGGCTTGTGGAGACATCCGCATCCGACCAACAGCAAATGTCGTCTTAATCGACGATGTTTCCTTTCCTGCCCAAATGTTTCCATTACCTTCCCTTTCCGCTCTCCTCTTTTGTTTCCGACGTTCGTTTTTGGCCGCTCTCTTCTCTTTCTCAGATCCATATTTAGACGTCCGGCGCTTCTTTTGCTTGGTTTCCGTTGCGTCCATGTTGTCTCCTTGACCTCTTTGGTGGCCGCTGGCTTCCTCCCCTTTTGTGTGGTCAATCTGGGACCGAGCCCCTCTTTCCGTGCTCGTGTCCAGCTTTGGGTCGTCCAAATCCTCTAAGTCCGTCAGCCATTTCGTTTCTTCATCTTCACTCGAATTGATGGAAATGGTGCTACACAACTCTTCGCAGAACGTGGAGAAGAAGACAAACGTGCCATCCATACCCACACGTTGTCTCCTGTTGAAAGTTAGCCGTGAAGTGTGGCCCCTAGTTTTTTAGTTTTCTAAACCTACACAGAAGTAGCAGAGAGGGAGTAGGCTACTGAAGGAGTTGTGAGTGTGGGATGAAAAATTTAAGCGTCTCCCGATTGGTCAGTCTTGACCTCAAGAGCGCTCAAATCATCACCTCGAGCCACTGACCAGTACGCGAGACGGACCCTCTGGTCTTGGGAAGGGGGGGGGGGGAAGAAGGTGTTTCCCCATCTTCATCTCTACTCCTGCAGTTTCCTTTTGCTTTGACTGCCAACCTCGCTATAGTCACGTTGGTTTCAAATCTAATACGTGAGCCATTTCATGTACATTGCTGCTGTTTGAGACGCTTTGCTTTGCAAGTCATGTAAGCGCTGGCTTTTGCGATTGAACGCTGTTTGGGTGCCTTCCAAAGTTTCTTTGCCTGTTATTTTGGATGGTGAGGACTGTTCAACTCAACTAAGTCGCCGATTTTGATAAAACGGTATCTCTGCAAGGTACTTTAAAAACATCCCCGGACCATGTCCCGTAGGTCCTTGGTCATAATTGGTTTGTTTTTCCCTACATAGCGAATGAGGGAGTTCGATCTCCGGAAAAAAGGAGTTGAAGCCTGCGCCCAACTCACCAGTGACGAATGGCAGAGACGAGACGGCTCAATGCTTTGGCTGTGGTAGTAAAGTTATACAGGAACAGAGGGCATGGGCGCTCTTCATCTCCAAGTGGTATTTCAGCATTCAACTTTATCTGGCCGATTTTTGAACGAGTTAAGACTGGCCGCAGTACGTCGCCCGATTTGATGTGGTAATTTTTCGTAACAGAAGATTGAGGAACTAGCGCCGAAAATAGTTAATAAAACGACAAACAAGCACGCACTAAAAAGCGACGTTTCGGAATAGTTCCATTCCGTTATCAAACAGACATTTTCTTAGCAAAGGTAAAAGTCGACATATGTGCACTTGAATGGTTTCCCATCCTAGACAAAAAAAAACGGGAAGAATGAAATCGAAAATAAAGTGTTTAATCACAAAGGAATTTTACAGGTAAGCAATACTGAAATATTAATTAGTTAAGATATATAATGTTAATAACGCCGACAATAACTTGAAAAATCCCTAAAAATTATTATTTAAGCATTAAAATTGTTTAATTCTAGGGGGGGAGGAGACCTCAGGGCCACCCCGGTTTTAGGAAAAGGGAATGAACCAATATCTCTATCGGCAACACTGTCGATGGAGCTAATCTTCTTTGCAGTAGGTCGATGAACCGTTTGTTTCTCTCTCCCCCCCCCTCTCTTCCCATCCCCCTCCCCACTCGTATCAGTACCGCTAAGTGTGCCTGTTGTTGTACCTATTGCTTTTACCTGTAGAGTTTTTTTTACGTGTGCTGTTTTACACTTGAAATGTTCAGGTTGAAAGCTCCCCACATTCCCGAATGGCCTTCGCTGCCGGCTTCCCCCCACCCCTCCAGCTTAATCTCCCTTCCTCCTATAATGGGTTTCATACCTCTGTGGGGTTTCACTCTCCAACCACACATCATCGGTACCATTTTGATAGCAATTATGAGGTAGGGATGACGAAAGCTAGTTCCTGTAAACTGAATAGCAAAGCAGCTAGTTGTCCTTGTAATGGGGCCTTAAGTCCATTTTTTTCCCTCCCGTTTTTCCCCTATCTAGTCTTAAACTGCGTGTCACATGGAGAATAGCTGAAGTGTCAGTTGGGTGGCTAGTCTAGCCACGTAACTTGAGGTATTTGGGTGCTGAGGATAAAAGATGGCGGGGCTCTTGGGCGGGAAAAAGGAGGTAGAGAAAGAGAAAAATAAAAATTAAACGTTCAAGAAAAAAAAAATTGGAGAAACATAATTGCCGGGAAGTTTTCGAGAGAGAGAAGGACCCCGGTGTTGACTATAACTACGCGCGGTGCCCCCGGGGCTGATGGACTTCAGCTGGACGGGAGGACTTATTTGCACGCGCTGCCTGACGGTCTGAAAAATGGTAGGTTTTTTAAGATGAATATCGATACTTTTCAGAATTAGAGACTACGTATAGTTTTTAAGCACTGTTTTAAAAATTAACATCAATCTTTTCATTTTAAGAAAAAAAAAAAACACTTCCCTGTTAGCGTGACACATGTATGACTTCCTTTTTTTTAAAAGTTTAAATCGAAGATTTATACACGCTTGTACCAAAATGTCTTAGCCTGTGGTGTATGAAGTCTCTTGTTGTTGAAATGCTGCATCTCAAACGAGGTTTTCCTCAAAATCACCTCCCAAAAAAATGTTGTAACTTGGGGTGTTTGTAGTCTCATGTACTGTCGAAATGCGTTTCAAACGAGGTGTTCGTCAACATCACCTCTCAAAATGTTGTAACTTGGTATGTTTGAAAAAGTCTCATACTGTCAAAATGCATTTCAAACAAGGTTTTTCTCAAAATCACCTCCCAAAATGTTGTGCCTTGGGTTGTTTGAAGTCTAATACTGTCGAAAAGCTTCTCAAACGAGGTTTTCGTCAACATCACCTCCCAAAATGTTGTAACTTGGGATGCTTGAAGAAGTCTCATACTGTCGAAATGCATTTCAAACGAGGTTTTCTTCAAAATCACTCCCAAAACGTTGCAACTTGGGGTATGCCTGAAGTCTAATACTGTCAAAAATGCTTCTCAAACGAGGTTTTCCTCAAAATCCCCTCCCAAAATGTTGTAACTTGGGGTGTTTGAAGTCTCGTAGTGTCGAAAGGTTTCTCCGACGAATCTTCATTAAAATCTCAAAATTTTTTCACCGTGTGAAAATCTTTTTTATGAATCTATAGGACTGATTATTTGTTTCAGATCCCCCCAAAATTTATATTATTTTTATTGCAAGGTTCTCGCAAGGTGCTTGAAGACCTCAAAGTGCTTGCATTTGTTAAGAAAAATATATAAGACTTGAATTCCTTAAATTGCTAGCTATGTCCCTGAAAGTCTTGAATTTATGTTTTTGGTCGTACATTAAGAAAACCGACGAATCGGTTTGTTTACTTTGGTGAAAACTCATGACGACAATACTCACAGTCTTAACGCAGCACCAAAAGTCCAAATTTCACACTAAAAACTCCTACGATATTTCGGCAATTGTTCGTAATTAATTGTCTTCTTCAGGCAATCCAGAGACCGCACTCACGAAACACCAGAACAAACTGTGAGTCTTTGGTGTGCCTGAGGAAGACTCTTAGTAACAATTGCCGAAAATTCGTAGGAGTTTTTAGAATGTGAAATTTGGAATTTTGGTGCTGCATTAAAACTGTGAGTATTGTTGTTTGTAGTTGGAAAAAAACAGGGTTCATACAAAACCTGGAAATCTCGGGTAAAATGAAAACTGAGCCAAAAACTCGGGGAAATTTCAGGGAAAACAAGAATTTTTTGAAAAACAGGGAAAAGATAGGGAAATTTGAAAAACTGCCCTTTTGTCTGAGGTTGGCGCTAATGACCAAGCTGTCGACGCGCCATTAAGCCTCAATCCCCCCCCCCCCTTTTGTCTGATCTGCAAGTTCTATACCATGCGCAACGGCTGATTAGCCCAGTCACGTGATGTGCACGTCACAGCAAACAGCCATGGCGTGTGGTATAGTGAATTAGCAGATCAGAACAAACATCCAGGCTAGCAGCAAATTTTAATTTGTGCTTTAATATTATGTTCAAGTATTTTACATATAACTTCAAAATAAACCAAATGTTAGACTAGTACCAATATCTGTTATGAAAATGTGTTTATTCTCATCTGTACTAGTCTCCAAGCAGCTATGTTCTGGGATGTTAGATTACTTTGGTACAAATATTAATAAAAATATTAGGTAACTTACTGCTTGTTTCCCTAATTATACTTCGCGTAAAAATACCTGGAAATTGCCATTGGCTGCACCTGGAAAATCTGGAAACGTCAGTGAAATTGAGAATAAACAAATTGTCTGGACCCTGAAAAAACTTGTGTGGTCCCCTTACAGGACGCAGCAACCCACAAGAGCGTAGCAACAACTTGATTTTAATTTTGGTCAAAATTTCTCGTTTTCTCGTATGAAGTCACCAGCTTCATATATACAACAATAAACGTATGGTTTTGTTGTATGAAGCCGGTGACGACAGACATAATGATAAATTTTGGCTGAATAATAAAATCACGCTGTTGCTATGCGACGTGTGGTTGCTACTTCCTGTCAGGAAACGAATTCTATTGAAGACAATCTACTTTTAAAACAAGTTACTCAAAATATGAAGCTGAGCGGTCATATTTGAGTAAGTTTGTTAAGAAAGGCTCCCCCCCCCCCACCAAAAAAACCAGCCGGAATTGGTCCTTGAAAAGTCCTTGAAAATTGTATTAGGTTTGGAAACGTCTTTGACTACTGCATTAGTCTTGTAAAAAAAAAAAGCTTTGAAAACTATTAGTTTTGTAAAAAAAAAATGAAAATTGTATTAGTATTGGAAGAAGTCCTTGAAATTTGTGTTAGTTTTGGGAGAAGTCCTTAAAACTGTATTAGTTTTGGGAGAAGTCCTTGAAAACTGTATTAGTTTTGGGAGAAGTTCTTGAAAACTGTATTAGCTTTGGGAGAAGTCCTTGAAAACTGTATTAGTTTTGGGAGAAGTCCTTGGAAACTGTTTTAGTTTGGGAGAAGTCCTTGAAAATTGTATTAGTTTTGGGAGAAGTCCTTGAAAATTGTATTAGTTTTGGGAGAAGTCCTTGAAAATTATTAGTTTTGGGAGAAGTCCTTGAAAACTATATTAGTATTGGAAAAAAGTTCTTGATAGTCCTTGATTTTTTTGTGTGTGAACTAGTGCGAAACCTGCGTTTTAGCTATTGCATTGGGGGGGGGGGGGGGGGAACACGCAGGGGATGGTTCATGCTTTATGTCTTACTGCCAATCCAACAGTTAATTGACTGGACCCTATGGACCTGAAAATAACAACTTAACCAAAACTAAAAAAAAATTGTCTGAAACAAGAATAATTATTTAACAGGAAAAAATGAATAAAAGGTGGCCAGGAAGTAGAAATTTTTGTTTACCCCCCCCCCCCCCCCCCCCCCTCCCCCCACCTTTTATTTGCTTTTCTGCAAATTGGTTACACTCGAGTCGTTAAAAATGATCAGGAATATGAACGGTTCTTTGTGTTTCGTGATAAAAAAACTGAAGTTGTTTAACTCCCTATCACTTAAACTTTACTCGTAGTCCTTTCGCACGCTTAACGTGCAGCGAGGTATTATTTTCGCGTTTCTTTTATGGCTGTTAAAAAAATATATTCACACCTTTAAACCTTTATAGTCTTAAAAAAATATATAAAACCTGTCGGAGAGAAACAGGGTGGTTTTATGACCTTATTGTAGATGCATGAGACTTTTCCGTTATAGATCTACTATCGCTGTGACAGTAACTGCATGAAAACATTGATAGGAAACCCTCGTTGGTGTTATTTCATGTCCTTGTTGCAAACCCTTGTTGCAAACCTTTTAAACCATTCTCTCTCCGGCACAAGAGAGAGAAGGAGAAAAAGTTCAACGTGTAAAGAAGTGACGTTTCGGAAACGGATTATTCCCGACGTCATGTAAGAATTCTTATCGGGCGATAAAGATAAACCAAGAAAATTGTAAAACAGTTGTAGCAGTCTTAGTTCGAGGTGGAGCTGAGTAATGGAACAGGGGCAAATTCTTTAAAGGTATTTTTTTCACAAAAACCCACATGAAAAAACCCGGTATTAAACCCAGTAAGTGGTTTTTTTTTCCAAATTTTTAAGGCTTAGTAATTGAAAAAAAAGGTGTTACTTGGAGATAACTTTTTCAACAGTTGGTCTTCGAGTGACCCAGATACTTACAGTAGTTAAGACTTACAGCAGAGTAAAATGAATGAAGGGATTCTTAATAATTATATTTCCTAGTGAAATGCCAATTCACTAAACCGAATTCCAAAAGGATCTCATAGTTGAAACAGAGCCGAGTGCGTAAAACATGATTTCCAGGATTTCCAGGTTTTGTCTGAACCCTGTACTTGTACCAGCGAATGCTTTAGTATAGAGCAGTATAGACATTTGCGCCATATTGACTCCAAGTATGGGTTTTGGAGGGCATAACTACAAGGTGCACTACATAAAAATGGAGGGGAAAACAACGGAAGAGCGGATTTCTGAGGCTTAAAATAACGTTGTTTTCTCCAACAACGAAAATCGCGCGTTTTAGGTCTAAGAAATCACTCTTCACAGCATCGGCTTCAGTATGACGCCCTTCTGTTTCTCTCTGAAGTGCCCCTTGCAGCTAACCCATTGAGGCACCAGCATAGAGTTATATACAATAATACTACGTCGTGTCACTGCTCTATGCTGGCAACACGGGCCGAGCGGTTCTAGCGGCGAGAAAGTGTTCGGTCGTGCGCATGCGCAGGAACCAACGTAGCGTGCAGAGCGAAGCGCGACGACCGATTCGGTATTAAAAGAGTGTCATGTTTCTGGCGGCGATTAAATTATGTGTCCGAGCCGGCTGCTGATTAGGGGCTGGCCCAGATGTGTTCATCATAAGCACTTGGGCCAATAACTCTCCCCACCAACTATTCATCTCTAGGGGAGCCCCGCCACGGAACGCGTACGACAGTTACAGGCAGCCATGATGAATGTGGTAACCAACGCCCTCTGGCGTCGTAGCCTTGAAACACAAGCTGGCTTCCATATTAGTAATTAATTATTACCATTTCTTATGTTGATCTGCCTATCTCGTTGTTTTTTTTAAGACCATTTTTTTTTTCTCTATATACCGGTGACTATTATCAGATCTGATGGCTTCGAAATTTATATGGAGAACACATTGAAGCATAATCGGCATGTGCACATCCTGGGAGGGAGGATTATTCCGATCCTGGCGTGACGATTGATAGATACTCGAGTTAGTTCTTCTCTTTGTGGATCACGTATCGGCCAAAAAAAAAAAGGATCTTTGGTGGCAGGAATTTGACTCCCTCCATGAATTATAAGGCTAAACACACTCCCACTTTTATAGGCGCTGGTCAAGTCAAGTCTGAGATATGGGCCAAGCTTCACGCTGCTTATCATACACTTGTAAAGCTGTGATTAACGACTTGACTGTTGGGCTGCTTCCAGTGACAGTGGGTCGTACGTTAGGCAGGGGGTGCTGCCGGTGTGAAAAAATGTGAAAAATGTGAAAATTTGCTCCTGGTAATAAAAAATAATACGTGAAAAATGTGATAAATTGTAAAAAAAATACAACCAGTAGTGTGGGGGAAAAAAGGCAAAACGCACAAACTCAAGTAAAAACAATCAAATCATCCGACATTTGCGCCCGGAATTGGCTGTATCGATCCGTGGTGATAGTATACAAGTCCATGGTCATTTTGAAAGGATGATTCGCAGTATTGAAACCGAAAGTAATAATGCGATCGGAAGAGTCGCTTTGTTTTGCTGCCCGGAAGTTAAGGCGCGTTTATGCAACGACTCGCCCTTGCATTCTTGCAGCTAAATGCTAGAAATCATCTGAAATTCCAACATGGCGGCGGCTTTAACTCTGTCGACTCGCAACGAAAACTGTCAGTAATTCGAGTTCAAAAGCGACTAGGAAAATTTCGTTGGGAGGAATTCTGTATCCTGTTGTGGCGGATTACAAGACTTAAAGCATTTACTCGAACGACGTCGGATTCAGCTGATCCAGGAAGCGTTGTTACCACGGCA
>JAHWFP010185420.1:0-10717 GCA_023313725.1 Lithobius niger | reverse complement strand
ATGGGCTCGAGCTGTTTTGACTTTATTTCATCTTCCACTTGATAATGGGCTCGAGCTGTTTTGACTTTATTTCGTCTTCCACTTGATAATGGGCTCGAGCTGTTTTGACTTTATTTCGTCTTCCACTTGATAATGGGCTCGAGCTGTTTTGACTTTATTTCATCTTCCACTTGATAATGGGCTCGAGTTGTTTTGACTTTATTTCGTCTTCCACTTGATAGTGGTCTCAAGCAGACGCTGAAACGTTGGGACAATGTTTATTTACGTGCTCTTTTTAAAATTTAATTTCATGTTATAGAGTTACATTTAAAAACATTTGCAGTAAAATTACATATAAAAAACTATTAAGACCATGAATGGTAAGCTATATATTAATTACTCATAAAAAAAATCTTTTTTACCTGCTTGTGAGTGATATCAGAGAAGGTTGGACACCATATAACCGGGAATACTTCACTTACTACCAATTACTGATCTCATTTTCATTTTGATACCCGATTATTCAAAAAATGTAATTCCACTTTCTAGAAATTTGCACATTACTATCATGGTAAAGCAGTGCCTTCTTTATATGTAATGGTTAAAGATTTTTAACTGTAGCCGAACGTCTAAGGTTTGTTCTCTAAAAACAATTTCTGCAAATTAAGGTCTGCGGCCAGTACGTCTTAATGAAAGGCTATAGAATTTTCTATTCTATAGTAAAAAGGGATACTACAACATCTAACCATTTCATGAAAATAATTGCCTTTCCACATCCCCTCACCCCGGCAAGGGATGGCATACACAATTTTAGACACAATACACAACGATGAGATATGGGAAGTCTTTTGAAGGTTATAAGTTAACAGGTCACAGGGTTTACAGTTTTCAAACTGTAAACAAAGACTGATTATGCCGAAGTCACTCGCTCTGTTCTTGAGTCCCCGTGTTGCTTTATTAGCAATACTGATTACAAGGTAGTCAATCAAATAGAAACAGTCTCTAGAAAAGCGGGGCTGTGCGAGCTTAATTTTATCATGTCGAGACGAGTTCGTGTGGAATTTGGAGGTAGATCATTGAGTTTCGAATCGAATTTGAGTTTTGAAGATGATGATTGATGATACCCTAAACCAATTATATCAGTTTTCCTACTTATGAATTTAACGGAAACTGAAATTATTGTGTTAACTACACGATATATTCCGTATTTTAAAGCGTTAATTTTGTACAATTTAAGCAAAGATGGTCTGTCTTGCTACGATTTACCGTAGAAAATAAAGGTTTTATCTTGTATTCGACGAAAGTCTAAACTGGAAAAACTCGAGTTTGAAGTTTTCAGATGTTTCGCAACGATGCTTCCCAACGGGTTTACACAACGAAGTCAAATTCGAACTCGACTCGAATTTTCGAATTTCACAAACACGTACAACATAGCTGTTGCTAGGACTAGTTATTTTAGCACTAATACCACTCACTGCTTTGATGCAGTTGGGGGAACGAGGAAATGAATACGCGTGCTGTTACTTGCCAAACTGGGAGGTCCTGTATTTATATGGGTCAGTGCCAAAGTCCACTATTTTTTAGAATAAAGATCATAATTTGGTGTAGAACGCAGTTACACGTGTGTTATACTGTTTTAAATACGGATGCAAACCTATTTACGTTGCCTTTTGGACTTAAATGTCAGACTGCCTGAGTGGGGAATCGAACCCACGACCTTTGAAACCAAAGGCCGGAGCCCTACCACTCAGCCATACTGACATGCCATACTTTAACACTTTTCGAGCCCAATTGGCTTCCTGTCCCGTGTTGTTATACTGTTTGACAATATATTCAGTTCCATATTTGAAATTGCGTCTGATAAGTTCAGTTGGTCATTTCAGGTCTGTGGTCATTTGAGGTCAGTGAGTAAAAGTTGGGTTTAGTAGGTTACGTTGGGTCGTGGGTCAAAATTAGGTCAAGGTCTCCGACTCAATGACCCAGTCGAAAAAAACTTGATTCAATGACCTTTTAAAAACTATCCTACAGCTAGTGGGTTGAAAAACAAAAGGTATTACAAAAGTGCTGTAGGGTAAAAATAAATTAAAATAAAATAATGTGTCGTCCAAGTACAAAGAAGTACTAAATAGAATCCCCTCAGTTGTTTTTCATTGGGGGTGAGAGTCTTTACTTCTTCATCTAATTCTTGTTCAAAACTTCATGAGTTATTTTTTTACAAATCTTGGCTCGTTTTAAAAATCGTGACGTTTGCAAGATTATCATGACTGTAAAAGAAACTCGTGATTTTTTCATTAATATAAGGAAATTTTACTTAGCAGACACCCTGATATAATCTGTACGTTAGGCCCACAGCTACATAAGATCCATCTCGTCAGACGACGGACATAACAGACAAAGCAGTAGGGTATAACAGAGGCTTTAGTCATTAACCCAACCACTGCCCAAAAACTTCTTCCAAATACAACAGAAGTGCGCCAACATCCATTTAGGCTTAAAACGACAGAAAACTTTCCTCCTAGACGACAACCACTAAAGGCCTCCCTTCTCTGCCCCTCTCCCCCCAAGCAAAGTTAGTAAATAATAGCCGCTTTTGGTAGAAGACAGTTCGTTTTAGCCAAGAATGGCTGCAGCTATAGCAAGAAATTCCAGCACATCCCAAGCAATCCCACCAAAAGAAACGAAAAACCACCATCTTACGTATACTACGTAACCTTGAAGCAGTTGCGCAGTCTTCTTGGCAACATTCCCTAACACACCGAACTGAACTGAAGAGAGAGGTTTTTCCTTCCTTTCTTCTTTACAACCACCCCGGCCCCCTTTACCCCACTCAGGCATAATAGCCATGTGAGAGAGGACATCCCTGTCCACTGGAGCGGCACTAAAACTGTTACTACCATCATAAGCCAATCAAGTGAGGCCCTATCTTTCGGTGACGCCAAGCACTATCTTTGGGGCTGACATCCGTCCTGCTACACTTTTGCAATGTTCCACTTGAGCTAACAAACCAAAAACAGGCGATTTCACCTCACCACTACTCCTTCCCCAGCTCCAAAACAACCCCTTCTTTCTTCAATCCCAAACCCCCACAACCTCCCCAATTTTCCTCAAGAGGTTAATTGGATTAACAGCACCAAATGCTTGAGCCCCGGAATTCGAAAGATGCCATCGTAAACAAAGCCACCTCACAGCACTGCCGGAGGGTGAAGGAAGAGGGAGACAGGGGAGGAGGGGATGTTCTACGACCCCTCCCCTTTTCTCCGTCGAGAAAGAAAGATAAAAGAGGTAATGATTTCGGGGTAATGAATGCCCAAGAACAAATCTGAGTCAGTCCGTGTTCGCTTGGGAACAAGAAAATCCTTGTTGTGGCGAAGATCTAGCAAGGAAAGGAGCCATTGATTAGGGAAGCTAAGGTGCCTGGTATTAACGCTACTGCTAGTATAGCGCCGCCTAGATGAAGGTCGTTTTTGCTCCTCTTGCCTCGAGAAGAAGTTGACTGGAATGGTGCAAACCCAATGATGACTACTCTCCTTCACCGGCAGCTGTCCGACACCCTTAGAAACCTCCCATAATTAGATTGGGCCCAACCTTTTTGCATGGAAGAGAAACCGTTAACGAATTCGCCTATGCAACCATCTTCTTGGATGCTCAACACCCGTTTTCGGAAGCTCAGAGACGCCGCCCTGGGAACGAAAGAGTGCCATTAAAAACCTAAAATTGTTTTGGCTTTCTTGAAACAACATGAATGAGAACCATCGAGAGGAAAAAGTTGGTTGTACATGGTTTTCAGATCCAACTTCCGTTTTTCTTTTCACACTGTTGTGAAAAGACAGTGAGGGACAGTGAATAATTCACTCCAGAAAAATAAAACAACACACTTGTTAGTCGGTAGATAACTGATTACTAAAGTGTAATATTATCTTTAATATTTATTATCTTGTATTAGATTTGCACACAGTTGCAAAGTGCACCTAAGTTATAAAAGTGATTTAAACAGAACGGCAAGCCAGATGGATTCGATAAGTGTAAATAGGTTTGCAGTGTATGTTATTTAACACTTAAATAAGTGATTAATTTACACTCTCTGAAGCAATGAAACCTCTTTTACTGTTGCTGTTCTTTATTTGTCATTTGTGGTTTAGATCTTGTTAAATCTTGGATTTGCTTTTTTGATTAACTGGCCACGGACAAGGGGTTTTCTTTAAACAATCAAGTCTCCCTGGGAGGATAAGATCAGAAACAAAACCCATAAGGTAGAAAGAACCCGCCATGTTTCAGCTAATCAAAGTAGTGATATCAGAATAAATGCGGCTACTATAAAGTTGCTACATGGTGCACCAACCCTAACGGGAAAATGTTCCCCTTAGAAAGTAGTGACATTATCCCCGCCAACCTAATCCCACTGACTATTAGATCAAAGGTTAAATAAAAAAAACCTGACCATTTCACATAAACGGAATGGCACAAATCCTGCTTACTCTTTTAAGGCTAACATTACACTATTTGCTTTTAGCGCAAGTATTCTCAATATGGTCAGACCAAGACTACCTCCTCTACGGACTACGAATCAAGACTATGAGAATTTGTCTTAGTCTGACCATGTTGAGAATATTTGTGCTAAAGCAAACAGTGAAATCAGATTCTTTAACAGAATCTTGAAAGATGCAAGCTTTGTAGTGTCGTGGTGTCGTTCTCAAAACAAGGACAAGGTCAAAACTGGATTAACGCAGTGCTGAATGGAATCTCTACACAGAAAATCTGCTGGACTGCATAGAGCGCGTGTGATGCATAGGGCAGACGGAATGGTGTACGGCGACTGTCAAAGAGATGTCAGTGTCACTGGTATGTGCAACAAATTGAAATGGCAATCCTCAGCGATAGACGGAAAATCCACATATTACAGTACCTTCATTCTTCGGTACCTTACTGGTCGTCAAACGGAGTTAGGCCTAAACACCCTCCCTGTACAGAAGTAAGAGTCGAATTACAACTTTGTTACGGCCCACCCCATTTTTTTTATCGAATTACTTTCAAAAGCCCATGGGCGCTTAAGAGGTGATTTACGGTAGTTCTTGTTACCAAACTTTTTTCTCCACAATGGGTCACTGTGAATGCTGTGACCTGGTTACGACCCTGTTGGTTGCTCTTCTGAGCGTTGCAATTACTAAATAAATATACATATGGTAACATCCACCACCAGTGATATGTTCGATGTACACCTGCTAGAATTTCGTTGCCGCGTTGCCCGTACTTATTCTCTCCTTCAAGAATTCAAGTGGCATCACAACACGAGCTCATCTTTGACGACCAAAAAGACTTAGCAAAAGCGCCTTTATTCAGTCAGGCCTTCGAGGAGGCGGCGAGACAGGACAGCCGTCAGGAAACGGTCAAGAAGAGTTACCTACACGTCAGTGTTCTCTTTCGGAATCAAAAGGAGTCGGGTGGGGGAGAGAAAAAGAAAGAGAGGATCAAAGAAAAAAGGAAGAAAAGAAGGAAAGAAAGAAATAAAGAAGTACGTAAAGAAAGAGGCTTGCAACGTTCGGAAGGCAAGGAAGAAAGGCAAGGCATGGCAAAGCACGGAGCGACCAAGCGATGGCTTAGGTGACTCGCTTAAGAAATCCAATACGCTGTGGGGGTTCGGTGGAAGCATTTTTTGACGGATGGGATCCGCTGCCGATTTTCAGGCCAAGTGATGTCAGATGCACTACAGTTTAAATCGATGGGCATAAAAGCGGACAAGCTCCTACAAGGGACGATGAAAGCGGGGCTGTACCGAGCGACATTCAGCCTTGTGATAGACAGAGAGTACACTAAAGGGAAGAAACGACAAGGAAGGAAGGAACGAAGAGTTTTCGGAACGCTCCTCCCTGCAGCTGTCCGACTTCCTCACACCATTCCCTTAAAATGGCGGTCTCAACGTCCATATTAATTTTTAAGTGCAGGAAACACACAGGCGTTAAGGGAACAATTGAAAATGTCCATTTTTTTTACTTCTTTCTTTTCCGCTTCATCCTCCTCTTTCCCTCCCGCCTCTTCCTCTTTCCCGCGTCCGTATCTTCTTTTCCTTCAAGAAGAGTAAAGAGCGCGCCCGCTAGCGGCTTTTACAATTGGCGTTTTGCCAGCATTGCAGAAGAATGGGACGATGTTGAAGCTTCGATGCTTGCTTACCGTATACTTGTGCTTGCTTTGCAGTCCCTGTGCTTGTATGTATGATGTTGCTTTACTTGTGCCAAGACAACGCCACCTCCCCCCTTCCCCCCATCCCCCTCCCCTAAAAGGACCCACTCCCACGCACAACACAGCGGGAGATGAACCACGAACTCAGTGTGCCCTCAAAAGTTGCGCTATTTTCAGTAACTGTAAATATTCTAATAGACTGTCAGAAAAGCAGTTTGCGATGGGCTGGCTGCTGTGTTGTGCGAGCACAAGGCCCATTTTCGCCATGACAGATGCGACACAAAATGACAATGGGGAGAAAAAGAAAACGGCGCCGTAGACACGGACGAAAAAATGAATTTGTCTTCTATTTGCGCTGATGATAAAAGGCATGTTGTACGACGGTGGAAAACCGTGTTAGCTTGATGCAGTGAACGTAAATTGTTAATTTTGCGGGAAAATTTGGTTCGTGTAATAAAGTGAATGATGATTCAAAGCGAGTGCGAACCTCCAACCCAGAAATTTGGCTCTGTAAAGTGAAGAAGATTTGAAAGTAGCCTAAGCCTCATCCAATTTGGAGCTTCGTCTATACACACGCATTTCTTGAAGCACGCACATACGAACATAGAAAAGAAAACTGGTTTCTCCCCTGTCTTTTACCCATAAATTGCAAAAGCAAATTATTAGGGCGATTACGTTCAAGAAAAGACGTGACCATTCCGTTCCAATCTTTCAACAACTAAATATTCTGCCAACCCGACAATCAATCGAAACCAGGTTTTCAAAACATTGTTATTAAGGTATCTCACAAATTCAGTCCATATTTTTAAAAAAGGTTACTAATCACAACTGAGGTTAGGATTTTTTTTACCATTAAAGAATTTCCCATCAAGATTTCCAGAGACAAGTTTTTCCAACTTAAAAGTTCAGCATCCATACAATGGCATGCTGAATGGCATACAATGGCATGTTGGACATTCCAAAAAGAATATGATGTATGTCTTCATCACAATATTCAAATTACAGAGTTCACTCTTCAGAGGTAGTTTGGCTTGCTTCCTCAAGGTTGTGCCGTTATTTGGAGGCAAATCCATTCTGGTCATAGCAAGGATGCCATTTTTATGTTTGGCAAAAACGTAAAGTCTGAAATTTGGTAGGATGGTTTCATACAGTATAGGGTAGAGATATGAAGCACGGCAGGCTTCCAGTTTATTGGAATTTGTGTGGAAGAAGCAATCAGCTTCTCCCAAAAGCATGAATGCCTTGTTTAGCCTCCATGCTTCAGCATCCTTATTCATGAGGAAAGGGGGGGGGCAATAGAAATACACCCTTTACGTCGATTCGAACCGGCAACAGTTCTCCTTCTAATCATGACATTATAATGAGTTAGCTATTGCTAAACGAGAAGAATAGCCGTTCGACATACTCAGGCTAGCCCACTCACGCGATACGCGCGTCCAGACATAGACCCATCACGCGTCGCAAAGACAATTGTTATTTTTAAAAGATCTTGGCATTTGCATCACAACTGTTCTGAAGTTTTCAGCGCATTGTAATTCTGTCCTCTGGCAAAGATTTGGTCTCACCTGATTAGACGCTGCTTTGCCTCGAGAGATCCTAAGCCTCTTGTTTTGGCCTTTAAGTTTTGTGCTTCTTCTATTGGAATACGCCAGTGTAGCTTGGTCACCATACTTGGTCTAGGATATTTAACACATTGAATCGGTACACAGAAGCTTTACTAAATACGTACCAGGATTTTACAAGCATTCATATGTGGATCGCCTTCAACTTCTCTTGAAATGTGTAGTCTCTTGAAATGTGTCACTTTAAGGCTAACTTGCATCTTACGTTCTGCACACGCACACTGCCATTTACGCTGATAAATATTTTATCTTTAGTCATAATACCCGTACTATGGGAAATTCTTTTAAACTGGATATGCAACGATGCTACAAGGAAGCATATAAGCCTTATTTTTTGCAAACCGTATGGTACCGGTTTATAATTCCCTGCCATCGGTAGTTGTAACCTCTTCGCCCTTATCAATTTTTAAATTGTTCTAAATGTCATATGCTTGTGCAGAATGGAGTACGTAAGATACAAGTCAGTCTTAAATTGACGCATTTCAAAAGACTACGTTTAGATGTCGAAGGCGATCCCCATAAGAATGCTTGTAAAATCCAGGTATGTATTTAGTAAAGCTTCTTTGTACCGATTCAATGTGTTGGATATCCTTTACCAAGAAAGGTGACCAAGCTACACTGGCGTGTCCCAATAGAAGAAGCACAAAACTTAAACGATACATCGACCGGGTTTTGTGAAATGTTTTTAATTAGTGACATCTTGTACAGGGTGGTCCACAAAAACTGACGTCCCAAGATCTTTTAAGGCCAACTTTTGTAGTTTAGCACCCCTCAGAACCAGGAGAGGACAGAAATCTTCCTTTTTGTTAGATTTGAATTTTGTCCCGTCTTGGTTCTGAGGGGTGCTAACTAGAAAAGTTGGACATAGAAAATGTTGGGTCGTCAGTTTTTTGCGGACCACCCTGTACATTTATTAGTGACATCTTGTTTATGTGCTGTTACATGTTTGTATATCTGATCCTTGACTTCGGTTTTTGACCTGTAGTTTTACTAAATTTTTCAAATCCTTAAAAGTTCAGGATTTGCTGTAAGTAGAGCAAAACTCTCCGTTCCGTGAGTTTTGCAGTTTTCCTTTACTGCAAAAAGTGACAATTTTTTTTTATTTAGCCGTGATAACAAGCTGCCTAAGCTGAAGACCCAACACGCGTGTTCATGTTACCAATTTCCAAAATCTGGTTTCACAAAATTCCACGCAAACTTCTGCAAACTTCTGCAGCAAACTACTTCGTTTTTCAGCAGACTTACGAGCTCATTATCATTAATTCTTGCCGGTATAAGTGATTTGGATTTTTTTTAGAAATGAAATCAGGAATTCGTTGAAGCGCATTCTGTATTTCTCAGGGTTGGCACGGGGCATTGAAAAGTATGGAACTTCATAAGACCCTTTTTCCAAGCCTTGAAAAGTATAATGGAATTCTGACGAATTTTCAATGTAAGGCTGGAAAATCATGGAATTTATTCTTACCGTAATTTTTCAATGTAGAACTCGTTAAATTCAGTTTTTTTTTAATTAGACATTTAATTAAACCAGTATGTTCGTTAAACCTGTTCCTAAGGTTTAAGGCCAATTTTCCCCTTTTATATCTTGACAACGTTTGTTCTAATAATATGCAGAATTTAAGGCCACCTGAAAAAAAAATCAATTTTATCATCAAAATTGAAGTACCGTAGGTTACTGAGTATGAAAAATGGCCTAGAAAATACATTTTTGGGGGTTTGGCAAAGGCTGGAAAAAGCATGGAAATTGGTTTACGTGACGTATTTCCTGAACCCTGTTCCTGGTAGCGGAGAATGGCAGCCTACGTCGTAATTGAGTTTACCACTTGGGAACTAATTACGTCACCAGGCGGCATTAAGAAATTACCACGTTTGAAATCTTACCTTTTTTAATAAATACAATTTTTTTATCTCATCGTACTTTTATCCAGAGCGCAACGATGCGCATGTTGAACTTGTACGTGCTTCGATCTCCCCCGTTTTCTAAGTGGATCCAAGTTTAAAATTCACACACTCATTCGAAAATATGACTCCGACGGATCCAGTTTTATTGCGTGCATATTAAGAGAGGAGGAGGGATGAAAAAAAAAACGAAGCTAAAGAATGCTCAACTTTAATATCACTACTTAACGAGTAATTGGGGAAGACGGTATGAATAGAATAGGAAGAGGTGGAGTTTCAGACAGAAATATAACGAGTTGAAGTCGGGAACATGGGTCGAAAATTATTAATAAAACAAAGTACAAATCTTCGTGCTTGGAACCCCCCTTCTTCCCCTCTTAAATTATGGACCACACCCAGTTCCCCTGTATAATTAAAGAGTGGAGTAGTGACGTCCGCTGCTCTCAGCTCCGTTACGAATTGGCGCTCGCCGCAGTTACTGTCTTTCTTTGTTACTACTGGTTGCTTCAAAGAGTCACATAAAACTGGGCTGATGAACGACACTAATTAGTACAGCACGTACTTCAATTAATAAAAAAAATTAAAGGGAGTGCAATTAGAAGCTTTTTTTTTCTTCTAATTTTATCACGTGAATCACGTATAGAGTGTTGGGGAAAAAAGGCAGGAAATTCTTAAAAATTGTTCTTAGGTTACAGCTCATTGAAAAAATTTGTTTATAGCGTTCAAGATATAGCGGTAGTGCCGAAAAAATGATACGTGTTTCATCTACTCTGTATTAATGAATAAAATTCTTGTAGTTTACTTAGTGTATGGGTTCATGTTTATGCACAAATAAAAAATCGTAATAATGCATGGTTGCAAGCCACAAAACACATTAACGATTTTTAAAAAAGTAACAATTTAATAATTCAGATTCTTTAATTAAAATCACGAGGATATTACGGATTTGTTGGGCAAATAATCTTTTTGGTCAAAAATCATCCATTTCTGGATCACAAAGATTTTTGAGATGATGTGAGCCTTGAACGGAACAATTTTATTTT
>JAHWFP010185414.1:233539-296516 GCA_023313725.1 Lithobius niger | reverse complement strand
CACTAACCACTCCCACGTAGCTATTTGCAGGCGTTTGTTTTAGCGGGTGTGTAATGGACTCGTCCAACTTTGCAATTTCACTTTCCAGCATTTTCTGAGTATCACCAGAACATGTGGCCGTAACGGCATTTACATTTGTAGTAGATAAACCAAACTGCTCATCATTTGCACTCAGTTCCGTACCAACCACCAATAAATTGCAATTTTCAGCTTCGCAATAAGGGGGTTCTTGTTCACCTCCAAGCTCCGTCGATACGGCACTCAACTTACACGATTTAATTTAAATTCAAGGCTATAAGACGGTATTTTTTTCGAATTTGTTCCAGTAAAACTGCATCTTTGTCTATATAAAGACAAAGATCTTAGTGTCCGAATTCCTAACTTGGCCAAATTTTGATCGATTTTGAAGTTTAAATGTACCATTCGAACCGTTTTTCGAGAGCTATCCATTGGTACTAATGAGAAGTAGTCGCTCAAGTAGTTTTTGAATTATTTAACAAAACTAAAATGTAACCGACATTGGACCTTAAAAATTGTAATGCAGTACACAATTAAAAAAAAACCCACTATATGACGAAAAATATGATTCTGAATCAGAATTGGCAGAACTATGCTATGGTATCAACTAGACTGTTAATAGAGGCACTGGCAGAATCTTGGGTGAAAGTTGTCCTCCTTAAAATCGTGCCCTTTTATTTATTTTTTTTAGTTTTATCAGCCCAAAACGGTGATTTGCCTTATAATCGGGCCAGTACGGTAACTTGTAATGCACCTTCTTTCATTAGCCTTGTTTCCTTCAAACTGCCTCTCAGCCAAATGTCAATCAAGCTGCCGCAAGCAACTTGCTCCTCCTAGTTTCTATTGTTCTCAAGGCCCTCAGCCAACCAGAGCAGCCTAGCTCTCGTACACGTGTGTTATGATCCGATCCTCTGGTATTTAACGCAGCCAGTCCTTTCAGTCAGTAGCGTAACTCACGTCATTCGCCACAGGTTACTATGCCAGTTGGGAGTAGCCATGCCGGACAGGTAGTAACCAATGTTAGTCAGGGACGAGATTATTTTCGTTTAGGCCTTTATTCTAAATTTTAGCTTAAAACTTAACTTAAATTGTGGCACTTTTAATGGGGAATTCTAAATTCGGCATTTAGTTTCTTAAAACCCTATTAATGTAAGAGTTACACGGGACTCTTCCTAAAAACGCAGCTTTATCCAACGTAATGTAGGGATTACATTACATTTTATTTCTATTTTACTTATTTCTATTTTATTTATTTCTATACTTACTATTTCTATACTTACTATATTTACAAACATTTTATTTCTCGATGGTTTACTTTTTTCTCTAAACATGCATTTTGGGTAGTAAACATTGGATTTGTTTCCATACTCCAAGGCGAAACTTTAATGTGAAGTTTAACAGAGTACGACAACTGTAGGTAGCCTATTGTAAGTGCAGCACTGCAATTTCCTGTACTTTTGCTTGCAAATTTTAAAATGGTAAATAATTCCGAAGGGAGTTTCATGTAAACTATTCAAGATTTTAGTGTAATCTAGCCACGACTTTTATTTCTGAAAACTACCCTATGTAAACTTTATTGTTGTACAAACCAAATGTTTGATAATAATGTCTTATTAAACAAAACAGAAAATCCAAGCCAGTTTGACGCTCTTGCCTTCTAGTACTAATTTAACATAAATTATATTTTAGTGTAGTTGAATCCTTTTGCTATCCTTTCTGGTTGCACCTCCAATTAGTTAGCTCTTTTACTTGAAAGCCCGCTAGGATTATCGAACCTTCTCAAATGGATATAAATCTACGCTATGCTTGATTTAATAGTAAAATGAAACAGCCGTTATTAAGTCCGAAAGAAACTCAATTTAAGCCCACAACTGTACCACAACTAGCGGCGTCTGTAAGCACCTACAGGAAGAAGTTGCCGTTTCATGTCCGACTCCAGCAACGCCTTCCATGGCATAAAGATCCCCCTCAACGCTCCCTGCTCCCGCTTTCGGCTCTCCACCATTGAGGACACTGACCTGAACCCTTTTCTTAACAAGCCTTCCCTCCCACCCCTCTCGTTCGACAGCTCTTCACAGCTTTGAAACCCTCTGCTTTCTCACAATGCTCCACGCTGTTTGGCGGGAAACCATCGCCTTGTTAACAATGCACACATGTGCGTCGTATCCTCCTTTGTTCGTTGTGCAATGTCTCCACCTTGTTCCGTGACCTTCCGTTTGATTCATCATGCCTTTACACAAACATGGAGGTTTATCATTCCCAACCCTTTGCCACCCTATCAAGTGGTCTCACTCCCTTCAAACCATGTGAACCGGATCATTGTACATGTGTGGCTATTGTTTCCTGGAAACATCGTTACGATTCTTTCCCCTCCAACCAAATCCATAGAACTTGTGATTTCTTACTATCTGCAAAATACTTGCGTTCACTACCCATGCTAAATTAGCTTAATTTGGCTTTTCCCATGCTCAAACAAATAAATTTCCTAAATTTTTTGATTTCAACTCCTGTTGCCCATTTTTCCCGCTATGCGTGCTGCGCGGTATATCTGCTGCAGCTGCCTGCCTCGTGAGGAAAACCCCATTCGCTTTTCAGCAAGCTTTTAACAAAGACGTGCTCGCTTCTCTACTCAACAATGGCCGACGGCCAAAGTGAAGATCATGTGCGCGAAAATTCTTATAGGTGAAGATGCTGTGCGTAAGATACTTAAAGACGGTAATTATGCCTCCTGCACGTGCCAGAAGACACCATTAGACCTTCATCCTTTGTGCAGACGACGTAGGGCATGTGATTTCGTCAGGGAATTATGCAACTTGTGTGAAGCCCACGATTCAGCGTCATTGAAAAGCATCAGAATGACGTGGAAACGATCGGACCAGCGAAAACTGCAAAAACTAAAGCAAACAAACGCACAAAGACAAATCTAAGTCTCCATGCCAGATTGGGGCAAATGTGTAAGGATCCACATTTTCATGGACGAACTGGTGAGTTAGGCCTCAGACTCGATAGCGGATTTTGAGTATCCAAGAAGGGGAAAATCTATCCACCCTAGCAAATCACTTGGATCGTTACTGATGGCAGCCATGAAAACAGCAGCGTTAGTAGTGAATTTTCGTTCAGACAAATTGGAAAAAACCGTAACAGAAAAGGTCAGCTCCATAGTGATTGACCGTGTTGGTGTTCAACTGAGCGATTTCAAAAAGGAGATTTTGGGCTCATTCGCAGGGCTAATGTCGAGTGTTAATGCTTTGATTGCGGGTGGACAGCTAGATTCCAGTTCACATTGTGCAAATGACGTTACTAACGAAAACACAGTAGGGGTGGTACAGGAGACGGAAAACGTCTTGTTAAATAATGATTTACCGTAAATCGCCTAATAAACGCCCTGGCTTTATTAACGCCCACCCCCCAAACATGCCTTAAGGTCAGAAATCGTATAGTAGCTTTATTAATGCCCCCCCCCCCCCCCCTCTCCAATCTTTTTTTTAGTCAATCATGAAATTGACTAAAAGCTTCAAACGTTTAAAGAAATCAACGCATTATCCCTTTAAATCATGGTTGTTCTGCAGCAAAATTAACGAAAAGATTCATAAATTTTACAAAATCAACATTTAATTCAACACGATTCACGGGAGCATTTGTAATCGCGCAAAAGTCGACAATATTAGGCCTATGCGATCGATCATTGATGTGCGTAATATGGATTAAGCCTAGTGAAAACGCTATACCATTTTCTCATTTATTCTCAAATTTAGTTTATTAGCTCGTCCTCCTCCCAATATCTAACATAATTCAAAGTTAAAACTAATTTTTAACCATCACAAAACCTTCAAAACAGGCACGCGATACACGATCGGAAAACGCCAACCGAAGTAACGTCATAACGGACGCGGTAGACCGGATGTTTCAAGCGCTAACGCGGTCTTGACGCGTCCACCACTTCGCGTCCACTACTGGGGCCCCACGGGTCCAGACCTACGCGTCTTTTTCCGCCGGAACTTCCGTCTTGGACGACAATATATAACTCAATGGTGATAAATGTCAACACACGCGTTTTCCAGCGGGTGAATCACGTTGTCCGTTTTGGAGGTTTGTGTGTTTAAAGGCTAAATATTAGTTTTAACTTTGAATTATGACGATCTAATAAACTAAATTTGAGAATAAATGGGAAAAAGGTAAAGTGTTTTCACTAGACTAAATCCATATTACGCACATCAATGATCGATCGCGTAGGCCTAATATTGCCGACTTTTCCGTGATTACAAATGCTCCCGTGAATAGTGTTGGATTAAATGTTGATTTCGTTAAATTTATGAACATTTTCGTTAATTTTGCTGCAGCACAACCAAGATTTAAAGGGATAAAACGTTGATTTCGGTAAACTTTTAATAAATTTTCCGATTCACTAAAAAAAAAAAAGATTGTGTTAATGCTAGATTGAACCCAGACCACGCACGTGAATAATCAACTTTACCGTGATGGATTTAGGCCTAAACGGCCACCCCAAAAAATATGTTAAGGTCAGAAATGTTGTTTTAGTCTTGTTAACGCCCCCTCCACTTTTTTATCGAATTAATTTTAGCCGCCCATGGGCATTTAATAGGCGATTTACGGTATCAGTGGTCAGAATGGAAGATTGTGGAGGCGGTTCAGAACAAGCCAGCAAGACAAAGGATTCACTGTCGATCGGTTCTGCTTCGGCCAAGACAAACGGTTCGTCGTCATCCAAGTCCTCTCAAGTCAGTACTAAAGAAGCTAAAAAGGGCTCAAGTAGTACAAAAAAGAGTTCTAGCGGTGGCCAAACGGATAAACAGGAGACCGGAGATCGCAACAGAACGACGATTGACACGGCCCTTATAGAAAAAGAAAACGGGGAGAAAAAATCAAAAGTGTCACACACACAGTCCACTCCCGAGAAAAGGGTAGGCGAACCGGGGGGGGGGGGGGGGGCGGCCCGGCGCGCCCCACACAAACCCCCCGGGGCCGGGGGCAGGGATCGTCAGAAAAGCAAAGACGCCGTACCTGCACCCGAGAAAAGGGATGGCGAGGGAGCAAAGAGTACAATAGCGTCAGCCGGATCTTGGGATCCAAAAGGACGATCGCTAAATTAGGCAGTGAGCGACCTGAGAGGGGCGCGACGGGAAGGTCCGCAGGTCCGCCACGGTTCGCCGGTCCGCAGTCTGCCAGATCCTACACCAGTTCGCAGTTTGCCGGTTCGCAGTTCGCACACAGGTTCGCAGTTCGTCGCTTCTCAGTTCACAGTTCACCTGACCTCATGGAATCGAGTTCATCGATTATTCAGACATCGCCAGTCAGGAAGGTGCCCCCTTTCCAAGATACTCAGGCCAGGGATGGAGAAGACTGGCCACACACAGTAGCCGGGATGACTATGATAGGGAGAACTACCAAGAAGAAGACTACGAAACGGAAGGCAATCTCGAACTCCACGCTGAAGACGCCGACTTACATTGACGCCAATGTTTCAATTCGATGAGGACGAGTCGATCCTAGGTGCAGCATACGCGCTAATTCTCATGCGGAATCAGCATATTCGTCGTCGACAGTTAGACAGTTGTGACTGAGGTGCCGGAACTCGGAGACAGTCAGACAGTTCGAGAGTGTTATTTGCACATAATGATGAGGGCTTCATCTTTGTAAAAAGACAGCCTTGACTGGGCTTTGAGGCTGCTCGTGAACACGATATTCAGGAAGAGGGAGGTACTCCTGGAGTGGCGATCAATACTCCAACTGATGTGGCTGGCCAACTACGTCTTCTCCCCATCCATGGTTCCACGGAGATTTTCGGGGGCAAGCTGCTTCAATTAGCACCCAAACTAAAGGAGAAGACGAAACCACAGGTTTCCATTGGAACGTCCCTCAGGGATCAAAGAGGAAGGGTTAGGCCTATGAGTAGATCCCATGCTACTTACCCACAACAAGTTCTTGGATATGGCAGCCAAGAAGGAAGAGGACGAGGGCTAGGAAATGTTACACAAATTTCTGGAAATAGCCTCAGAGACCCATGAAACCCTCTAGTTTCTTCTCGCTGGATGGGCACGGGAAATTGACATTGCCGCCATATGGTCCTTGGTTAGCTCTGTGCACTTAGCGGTGATATGAATCCCTAAAATTTTTAGTTCGGGTACTCCAAAGTGGCACCTTTTTCATTTCAGTGTAAATCCTGCTTTCCTGACCTTGTTGAAGATTGCCCGGATCACCTGGCAATCCCCCTTCCAAGTCTTTGTGATTAAACCGGTTCAGCCACACAAGCATTAAATTGCTTAGGTTGACTTAGGGCTCAAAAGAAATTAATTTAAAAAAAAATAATAATGTCATCTACGTAGAGGACACAAGCTGAGCCGATGAGGTTCTCCCAAGGTCATCGCTCGTTGGAACGCTTGACTGGCGGTTTGAAGGTCAAACGGAAGACTTGAATACGGTATGCACATCTTTGGCAAATAAAGGTGGTACAGTCTTGACTGTCTGGGTGTAAAGGGATTTGGTGAAATCCCTGTTCACCATCAAGTACTAACACATACTTATCTCTGACTAGGAAGTGAAAAATTTCATTGGTGCGTGGTATCAGGTATCGGCCGACTCGATGTACTTGTTTTAGAGCCCTGAATTCACCACCGTTCTTCTACTTCTTGAGAAAGAAGGGGGATACCCACTAACTTTGTTTTCTCGATCCATCCTGATTTCTCCAGCTCTTCGACGATTTTGTCGATTTCTTTCTTTATCTCTAGTACTCACTTTCACAGACTGGCTTTGCATTCTTTTGCAGCTTAAATTTATGTTCCATCTCCTTGATTTTACCTGCTGAACTTGTGGAAAGTGGCCTTATACTCATCAAAGAGATTTTCTAGGCTTTGGAAGTCTTTGTCCGATAGGTAGTTAAGCTGTTCTTCTCCCCATGCCGTTTGAACGAACCAGAGTGGCTTCTTGGACGTTGTCTGCGGTGACGCAGCCTGGGCTGAAAATTGGAAGATGTGGCGAATGTTTGCATCGAAATTTCTCACTGAATTTGCGTGGTCCACGTTTAATTTTACTGTGGTAATGTAGTGTCTCTCGGGGTTGCAAGCTAGAGCGAGGTGATCATGCACCGAAAAAAGCATGTTTACGTAACGTCTATGGGTGATGATTGGAAGTTTGATCTGTCCTCTGGGTCTCTTTCCTACAGATCCATTTGCATACGTGGGTGGCTCGCCTTCGTAAGGTTGCGTTTGGAATTTGACCTTTGGGTAGATTTGCATAAGCCAATTCGCTTTGTAAAAACGGCCTTTTTGGCCCAGATACTCTGGTTTGTAGACATAATCACTTCTTGTTTCACACAATGCAACACCAGAATTAAAACAAATCCATTCTTGGGTTCTTTCGAATTTTCAGTTGCTTTGCACTGCCTTCTTTATCAAGCACAAGCCTAGAGTCCACCAAATGCACTAATGGACCAACTTCCACCACCACCACCACCACTACCACAGGAAGATGACAGCACCATTGCCAGCCAACCCAGCATGCCTAGCTGACTGAAAGCCAATTGTGGAAGTGCGCAAAGTTCAGGGATGCTGCCGGTGTGAAAAAATGTGAAAAATGTGAAAATTTGCCAGTGGTAAAATAATATGTGAAAAATGTGAAAAATACGAGTGTTGGTGTGAAAAAAAGACAAAATGCAAAAGACAAAAGACAAAAAAAGACAAAAGACAAAGTAAAAACAATCAAATTATCCGCCCTAATTTTGGGCCCAGAATTACTTAAGCATGCCTGTGGTTAGAACACACAAAAAAAAATTGGTTGGTTTACGGGCGGAGTCGCTTTGAAGTCGCTTTCGCTCTCTTGAGTGAAATTACAGAGAAATTACAATGGTTACTGGAAAAGAACAATTTTTATTTTAAAAAATGTGAAACTGGTGATATATGAAAACAAAGAAATAGTGATACGAAAATAAAAGTAGGTACGTGAAAAATGTGAAAAAATAAAAAGCAGGTATGTGAAAAATGTGAAAAAAATGAAAAGCGGGTATGCGAAAAATATGAAAAAAATAAAAAGTGTGAATATGAAAAAATATGAAAAAAGCTGGTATTCCTGGCAGCATCCCTGAAAGTTCGAATGTGGAAGTTGGTCCGTTACTGTGTTTGGTTGACTCTAGGCTTGTGTCTGATGCAGGTGGCAGTGCAACGGCACCACACATTTGCAGAAACCCAGCAGTGGACTTGTTTTAATTCTGGTGTTGCATTGAGTGAAACAAGAAGTAAGTGATTACAACCCGTTTTAATGGCACATCCATCTGAGCCCGAGTCGAGACCACTGAAAAATTTTGTGTTGTTGATGGTAGTCAGCATGGACATGTTATTGGGGGGGGGGGGGGTTTGCATCTGGTTGTTCTGATAGTCGTTCCCTGAAGACTGGCGAGGAAGGTTGCAAAAAGTCAAAATATGGCCATACTCTTTGCATCTGTAGCAGCTGACCTTGCTGTGCCACAGTTTAGGGCTTGTATGTCGTCACCATCTGCGTGATCTGTCGCTGCTCGGCTTGTTGTCGCTGCTCTGATCCTACGACTGTTGCTGTTGAGCTTGTGGGGATGGGGAGGGGGTATGAAGGTGCGGCTGGGTTGAGGTTGGACGTCAGCTGACTTACGGTACCTCCCTGCTGCTGCTGCTGCTGCTACTGTCGTAGTGTCTGAGGGTTATAGCGTAGCTGTTCCTTCTTTTCTTCGTTTCTGGATTGGTTCTGAGCGTCCTCAAGTCGCTCCGGGATTCTAATGAAGCTCGGTCTGCTTTCAATCTTCCTTAGTAGTTCTGTGGTTGAAGACAAGTCTAGCATCACAAACAATAATAAATGATATGAAAACACTTATATCACCTCCAAGAATGTTTCAACAACAGTTCACTTAAATTAGGAAGAAAACACCGTTCCTCTTCTTCAGAAGACCACACCACAGCAGAGAACGTTCGTTCGATGTACGCATACTCCATGCTGCACTTCAAATCTTTAAATCTTCGTGCAACATGCAGTAAGCGTACATCGAACTAACGTTCTCTGCTGTGGTGTGGTCTTTTGAAGAAGAGGAACGGTGTGTTCCTCGAAAATTTAAGTGAACTGTTGTTGAAACATTCTTGGAGGTGATATAAGTGTTTTCATATCATTTAATAAGTCTGAATATTATCACTGTCAACACCGTTTACCGGTTTTTGCATTGAAAACAATGTGTGTACATCTGTTGTTGTTTGTTTGATAATCATTGAGACCTGCTTGTCTGGTAGGATCGGGGATTCCAATTTGCTAAGGTTTCTCAATAGCTTGTGCATGAACTCGGCCGGTGGCTCAAAGTCTTGTTGCCAGGTTCTGTGCAGTCGGACTGGGTAGCAAAGGGCTCCTGTGCCATTTAGAGAAATGATGGGGGAAGGGGCGCCACACGTTTTACCAGGAATTCAAGTCTGCGGTTATGGAGAGCGCTCTAAGCTCCTCAAGCATTATCCAGGGAAGAGCCCAGGAGAGGAGCCTTTGCTTACTTTGATCTTCTTCTGGGTTTGAAATGTGTCAACAAAGGCATTGCCAAGGAATGGCTGTTTTATGACTTCTTGGATGTCATGGGTCTTTTTTTTTTGGGGGGGGGGGGGATAAGTTTAACAAAAATGTTCAAAATGCAAGTGTGGGGAAGGAGAAAAACGGAAGGGGATTCGTGCCTGAAGGCAAGCTCAACAGCGGAAAAGATTTCATTTTTCTTTTGAGGAGGGGGAAAACAGAAGGCTACCTATGGGGCGCCAAAAGGGTGGTAACCAAAGGGCACCTGTGCCAATGGCACAATGGCAGTATGGCCAGTCCGAGCCTGGTTCTGTGGATTATGGCGATTCGTTCTCCGTCACTCAACCTCTTCTTAAAGGCTTATTCCCACTTGGAACCAGGTTTGTCTGACTGTTGTTAGCGGAGATTCTGCAATTTCCTTGCATTTGTGGTGAAATTTCCAAATTCCCTTTAACATTGACGTGATTTTCATTTGCAGTGGTAGAAATTCCCAAATTCTCAGTTATGTGTAGTGAAATCCCCAAAATTCCTTGACCACTTATAGAAAATCCCAAGTTTCCTTGTGCTGTAGGTGAAATTCCTAAATTCCCACTTGTGATTTGGAAAATTCCTAAATTCCATCTCATTGCTGTGTAGGCATACTAAGTCCCTGATGTCCTGAAGTTATCCCACTTAAATCAACAGTTGTTTACGAAAAATCGTTTGAAAATGCGTTATTTGTTGCTAACAAATCACTCTGGGTTTGGGTGTTGCTACTTAATGCTTTGTGCAAGCCTGTAAGGTTCCCGTGATTAGTGCTCTGATATGCTAGAATTGTGGCAAGGGTGTGGGTGGGTGTTGCCCACTAATGCGTTACGATCATTGGAATTGTCTTTAGGTTTACCCAATTTTTCTCTAACTTTTTCGAGCACATTCAATTCTCACTCACATTCTTATTGTACATTCAATTCTCTCCATTTCTTTTTACAAATCACGTACAACTCTGGTAGAAACACTTAGGAAATCATTATGGGAATTATCATAAATGCAATCATTATTTTCTCGAAAAATTGGTAGCGATGCCACCCTGCAATGGTTTTCGCAAGTTTCTATCTATCATGGCATCATTACTGGATGTTGATAGTGCATTTAAGCTCATAATATTAACGTTACGCAATTGCAGTAATAAAGACGCTTGGTTTACAAGTAAATCTAATTTAATTGTTTGGCATATTGAAATCGTCATTGTTCACAGACATGATGTTTTAGCTCGGCTCACAGAGGTCTCACGGACTTGTAGTTGGGCTTAAAATGTGCAAGACATTAAAATTTTAGTCACCTAGTTTGAAATCTTTCTGCCATTGTAGTGGAGTGCGGTAACGATCAATCGTAATGGCGGTTAGAAACAATGGCGGACTTCTCGCCTGGAGCTTGGTTGTGCGTTTAAAAATCACTTTAACACTTTGTGATTGGCAGAATTTAATGCAATTGCTTTTAGTTTAAATGTTGCGTAGGTTCGTACAAAAATCATAAAAAATGTTGGATTATGAGTAATTTTTTAATATTTGGTTGCGCAGAAAGTGATTAGCACTATTCATACAATGGATTTTGTGGCGGGCTTTCCCTACTGCTAATACACAATGGTGAGGAACAAAGCACTTGAAAGACATCTTGTTTTGGCGGCTTCTTCCACTATTGATGTACATGGCTGATGATAAAGACAAATTATGCAATTCTTCGTGCGAGACATTACTAGTGAACTTCATTGCACAATTCCTGACTTCTAAGGGGTCCCTCGAAAACAATTTGGTTTGGTCTCACCTGTGTATCCGAAGAGTTCTTTGCTGATGAAAACTTAGTCATTGGTTGCAGGCAGCAATGGCGGTTGCGGCCCATACGCACGTTGAAACTGGCCATTTCATCTTGCCGTAATTTCCTCGGTTGGTATGTCAAAATTTGTAGGATTTGTTGTTGGCCAGGATAACGACTCCAGGACTGGTTGAAAGGATGAACTCATGGGTTGAACTTAGACAAAATTGAATTTTATGTGGAGCATGGGAAAAGACATGGCTTCTCGAAGCGTGTCTCTTCCAGTTGGCGCGCAAATGTGAACTGAAAACGAAGCTGGTGAGGTTGGGAGGTGACAAGATACGACGGTGGCCTGGGAGGGCCATCTTGAGAATTTCACCATCAAAATGTCAAGTCGTTCTTTAGCCTAATAATTTGTTTTCCATATCAAATCTTCCCAGTAAGTAAAAGAACTGTTTTGGTGCATGAGTTATTGTGAAAGCAAAAAACAAAACAACATGCAGTACCGATGTTTACCAATTCGTCAATTACCAATTCCCAATTTCCTCCAGTTCATTCTGTACATCGTGTATGACGAGACTATGTGGTAGGCAGGACTGTGCGAAAATCGAAACTTTCGATTCGATTTCGATTTTATTACGTTGTCGAAATTGAATTGAATCCAACCCTAATTAAAATCGAAAAATTCTATTTTAGTGGAGTAACGAGGTTCCCGTCGAGTAACGAGATGCCCATGGAGTAACAAGCTGAATTATTTTCGATTTTGTGAATTTTTGTCAATAAATACACTGAAATAAAGTATAACACAAAAATTACAATCAAGTAAAACATTAACTTTAGTTAAAAATGTGTAATGACTTCATTTTATGCGGGCACTATGTACGGTACCATGTTAGCCATTGCTAAAATAGTGTAGCCATTGTCCTAAAATTGCACCAGTAAGCTTTCGTTATAGACTCCAATGTAAGTTTAACAATCAACTAAGGGACAGTAATTAGCCAAACTTGCACAATGTATGAAGTTAATTTGATTAAATATGGTGCTATTCAAAAAGGGGCAGGGGGGAAGGTGGAAGCATGCTTTCTAACTTTGTTGTCTAACCTAGGTATTCTTTTGAGCACTATGAGCTCTTGTTGTGCTCTGCAGTTGTTGATGTTTTCTTGGAGTTTTGCACCAGGATCACCAGTTCCAGTGTATCTGTGCTGACTATAAGTGTGCCAGGATCACCTTGTTCGCAGCTGCTGTTTGATTGTCGACCCTGGGTAGCTATTATCTGAACGTGTTTGTTGGTGTTGACATTTGTTTTGTGGAGGCTGCCATATTGGTTTTTATATTAACCAATACGTTTCTGGATTCCCTGGTTCGAGACCAGCTGTTGGACTTTTTTTTTTTTTTTAATCTACTTTGGGAGTGTCTTTTTTCCATGCTTTGCTCCTGCTTGTTTGTTTAAAGGTGTTGGCCTGCTTTTTGTTTCACAGTGAACATTGAATTTTCATCAACAATGGATCATTATTCTACTCCCACACCAAAAGTGTCACCATCTCGTAACTTGGAGGATTTTGCGTACAAAGGAAGTGTCACCAAAACCAGGGGGAATAAGAGGTCTACAATGTTCTATGACGCTCAGGGGTCTCCTCTGCTACATTTATCGCAGCATAAAAGTGACAACCAACACCCTGACAGGAAATTTCCTGCCAGTGAGAGCTTGCTGGATTTGTCAGAGAGGCTTCAAACTAGTATCGAATGTTCCTAAATTGAAAAGGACCTGGATCTTATGTCCATTGATAACAAACTGTCAGTCCTTCACCGTGCCATTTCTAACACATTTTCTAACGGTCAACCGACCACCTCTCAGGATGAACTTTCATCAATGTTGGAATCTCTCTTTGCTACACAGCGGGACCATTTGAATCACCAACTTGACCTACTACGTTCGGATTTCGAGAAGATGATTGTAGCACAGATTTCAAAAATTGAAGCCTCCATCGATGCTAAGCTTAGTGGTTTTGTTTTTGACTCAAAAGCCTCTACCCTGCACCAGCCGACCTTGGACAGAATTGAAATGGGGACCATGCCCTCCAGAGGAACAATTGGAGTGTCAACCATCTTGTCGGTGTCAAATGGTGGTTTAGAGCTCCGATCTGCTCATCCTGATCCTCTTGGGCCGCCGGTTGAGGACTCGACTTCGTCAGGGAAGGCCAGTAATGGAGAGTCTCGGAGTTGCAGCATTCTTGCTGTTAGTACGGGGAATTTCGATCCACCAAAGTTGGTTGATAACGCTAAATCACATGGGACTAACCTTCTCACGGCGAATTTCTCCAAATTGCCATCCAATATCACTGTGCGTCGAAAAAACAAGACTAAAGTGACCAAGAGGGATAATCCTTCGTGCGACAACAGTAACATTACGGGTACGATTTTTGACCGAAGTGACCCAGTCAGTGGAAATGTTGAGGATCCCTACAAAAGGATCTCCGAACTTTGCTGAAAAAAAAATGAGATGGTCACTCAGTCTTTTCCAAGCAGCCATTGCCACTATCATCAAGGACAGTCCTTACGGAAGGTCAGTGAACCTTATGAGTGGAATAGCCATTCCATCATACTTGGTGACTCACATACACGTGCTCTGAGAGGCAGCTCACACAAGAGGTCGACCACTTGGTGTTGGCCTGGAATTAAGGCCGAGCAGCTAACAAAGCATTTACAGGAAATTACCAAAGACTCCGAGCAAAATTCGACGTTTATTGTTTGTGTGGGGTCCAACAATGTCACAACTGATCCCCCATCCAAAATTGTGCAATACCTTGGCGAAGTCGCAAATAACATAAGGACTATTAGACCAAGATCCATCATATCTTTTGTGGGTTTATTCCCCAGGTTGAGTAAAACCAGAATCATGGAAGATAGAGTAGTGTCCACCACAAACAAACTCCTACGGCAGTTATGCATCGACATGAACTACAATTTTGTGTCTATCGACCAAGAACTGTGCACAGACCCAACCCTGATGTCCAGAGACGGCCTTCACTTAACTAGAAAAGGAAAATCGGTTTTGTATCAAGAGTTTATCACCGTCCATGGAATCCCGGAAAACCGATAGTCATAACTGGGAACTGCCCTCCCACTGTGCCACCAATTTCTCATTCCTTTGATTATGCTAAAAATAGTACATCCAGTTTAAAGTGCATCACATTGAATGCGAGAAGCATTGTTAAGAACTCGGCACACTTGACAGCTATTCTTGCTTCGGGTAGTATTGACATTCTTTTTATCGTGGAAACTTGGTTGAACGACAGCATAACTGACAACATGGCAATTGGGTCCTACAATTATGGAATTTTGCGTAAGGACCGCAACTCACGTGGTGGGGGCGTGGCAGTCATTTACAGAAGTAATTTGGACATTGTGTGTGATAGTATATCTGCGGATGCTGAAGCATTTTCTGTTATTTTACCAAATTTGATGTTGAAATTTATAGTTGGTTATTTGCCTGACAGTTACAATCACACTTCTGTGGGTTCCTTGGGATCCTATATTGTAGAAAATGTTGATCCATCACTTACTAATATTGTTTTGGGGGATTTTAACCTTTCAACGGTCGATTGGACGCATTTGTCAGCTTCTAACGGACACCATCAATTTTCTCTAGACCTTTTACACCCGCTGGGTATGCACCAGTTTGTAACTGAACCTACAAGAGGTGAAAATATTCTTGATTTAATTTTGTCGCAGGATGACCGACTCATTTTTGATGTTAACGTTGGTGAACATTTAGGCAACAGTGATCACTGTATGGTATCCTTTCGCATTCACTGTACCCCTCTTAATGGTGGTGTGATCAAAACGTGTAAAGGCACAATTGATTTTGGCCGTCTCCGTGCCTCTTTGGCACGTGTTGATTGGGACTCGGAATTATTTGCCAGTTGTCACTCAGTTGACTTGGCTTGGTCGAGGTTTCTGACGATCCTGGAAAGAGAAGTGCGGCTTTCCAGGAGGAGCTCAAAGCGAGTTAAGAGATCGATGAATTCATTACCTAGGAATATTGCAAAGGTTGGAAGAAAAAAATTAAAATTGTGGCGACGCTATAAGACATCTCCTACGTTGGAAAACCAGCAATGTTACATTGCTTGTCGCAATTATTATTCTGACCTTGTGGAGGGTTGGCACTGCTCAAGGGAGGAAAAAACAATTCGGAAACTAAATCTGTCTGCCCTTTTTCGTCTGTATCGTACTAAGACTGGTAACTCGCGAACTTTGCCACCATTTAAGTCGGGTGATGATTTCATCACAGATGATTCTACCAAGGCAGAGCTGCTTAACGACATCTTTGTTTCCAATGCTGTAAATGACAATGGGATTATCCCGTTGGGCCATTTTGCGACCATTCACCCCGACCTTAACTGTAAGCATGTTTCTTTCCCAGTATCCTTGGTACGAAGTGTTATACATGGCCTTAAACCTAGTCACGCAATTGGACCTGATGGCTATTCAGCATTTTTTTATAAGCAAATTGTCATGGAAATTAGCTTGCCACTGTCTTTCGTTTTCAATCTCTCTTTCGAGTCTGGCAGGCTCCCAACTGTTTGGAGAACTGCAAATGTGATCCCTATTTTCAAGAAGGGTGATGCAGCTAACCCGTTAAATTACAGACCAATCGCGTTGACTGTTATCCCATGCAAGGTTATGGAGTCAATCGTGAAATCCGTTTTGATGAAATATTTGTTAGACAACAGTTTGATCAGTGAAGACCAATTCGGTTTTTTACCGAGAAGATCATCTACTTGCCAACTGCTTGCTTGCATTGACTTATGGACCAGTGCCTTGGACGCTGGTGTAACAACAGATATTATTTATTTTGACTTTTGCAAGGCATTTGAATCAGTGGTCCATTCAAAATTACTTTACAAACTTGGACAGTTTGGAGTAACTGGTGGCCTGTTGAAGTGGATTTCTGCTTTTCTGGCAGGCAGATCCCAGCGAGTGCTGGTCGGTGACTCTTTTTCTAGCCCGTCCATGATAATTAGTGGTGTACCACAAGGGTCAGTTCTTGGACCTTTGCTTTTTGCCATCTATTTAAATGATCTACAGTGTAATACCTCGACTATCCACCAGTTCAAATTTGCCGACGACTTAAAGTTGGGTGTTCATACGGTTGACTCAGTATCAGACTTCTCAGCACTGAATGACGCGATTGATTATGTTTCGGAGCGGAGCGATGACTGGCAGCTGCCGCTCTCAATCAGCAAGTGCCGGGCTTTTCATGTGGGTCACCATAACTTTTCTCCACGCTACTGTCTTAAAGACCAGCTACTTCCTGAAGTTTTTGAAATTAATGACTTGGGGGTCTGCTTAACCACCAATCTAAAGCCGTCGATCCATTGCAACTTGATTGTCACTAAAGCCTTTCGAAGACTGGCAATTGTTGAACGCTGTTTCACTTCCGGTAATGTTAAAACTAAAGTGTGGGCTTTTAAAGTGTTTGTGAGACCACTCCTGGAGTATGCGTGCCCGGTTTGGTCTCCTACTCTTCTGGGAGATATCGACAGGGTTGAATCGGTCCAACGCAAATTTACTAAAAAACTTCCTGGCATGCGGAACCTCTCTTACGACATGAGATTAACTCGCGTGGGGCTCGAGTCCCTGGAGTTACGTAGGCTTCGAGCTGACCTTCTCTTGACCTTCAAAATTGTTAGAGGTTTTCTGCAAGTGGACATGCCGTTCTTTGACCCTTGCCCTTACTTGGCAACTAGAGGCCACTCGCTTAAATTGGCTACCCAAGCGGGGAGGTTGGATTGTCGACTAAGGTTTTTGCTGTGAGAGTAATCCATCCATGGAACTCTCTGTCCGAGGAAGCTGTACGGGCACGTTCTGTCGACCATTTAAAATTTTTGTTGACCAAAATTTGTCTTCGCAAATTCTTGAGGAGGCCTGAATTTGTTGCCCAGGTTTAACATTTTAACTTTTAAGACTCGGACTAGTGTAAGTGGTCTACCCCTTCTAGATCCCAACCACTCTGTGTTTAAATTTATTTATTATTTATTATTAAATGTTGTTTTTATAGCCGACTAAAATATACATTACCTGTTTTATATTAGCAGTTTCCTCCTTTGAGCTTCCATTCCCCTAGAATTTGAAAGTTGTCTTCCCTGCCGGCCTCGTACTTGTACAGCGCATGTGCGAGGCTGCTTATATAAGCCCTTGCGCATCGGCAGGCATCATCATTTCTCCTAGGGCGATCGCCGCGTACGGTCGTTCACGTGCTTTCCCTTGGATCCACCGCTACCACCGCCTCTGCATACCTTCCGCCTCCGCGGAGGGCATCATTGTCTAGCTACCTGCGTCCGCGTACCTCCTGGAACGCATTGCCGCTCCTGCCTCCGCATTTCTACCGTGCCGCGGACGGCATTACCGTTCTTTTCCTCACTACTACCGGGACTCTGAGGACCATGACCTCCTCGATACCAACGCGTCCCACCACATCGGTATCTTCACGCAAGTCACACCTTCCTCCTTCGTTGCAGGAATTATCTCCTTCCGCTTCTACGTTAGACTCGGCTCTTCTCCAGGATACCTCCGCTTCAGTTGAACCTACTCTAGGTCAGGACTTCACCGCAGCTACTATGATGCACGGATCACCTCAGATATCTCCTCCACAAGAAGACAGCTGTCATCATGTACGCCTCTCCCAGGCCCCTGCTCGCCGTTATGGCCGCCTTCCTCCACGGCAACCGTCTCTGACACGGTTACCACGTCAACCGCCCTCCGCACCCTTCCCTCGTCTCACCTCCTATTTCCCTTCCGCCAGTGAGAGAGGAGCGTTCCGGAAGTTTGGAGGGCCTTTCATTTCCCTTTCTGGACAATGTTTGGCCACGGAACCAACTGCGGGGACTCTTTTTTGCCCCCCTCCTATTTTGCCATCTCCTGTTACTCACGTTCCCTTAGGACTGGAATCTTCGGATTCTCCTTCTTTTCTGCCACCAAGCTGCCTTCGCCTTGCCTTTCCGACCTTCCACAGGTCTTTCTCTTTGGACGACGTTCCCTCCGCCCAACTTTCAACGTCTACCCAAGCCTCCGCCGTGAACTACTTATGCGAGGAGGACCATGTCTATGAGGTGCATTACACAGTCCTTCAACCTCTGTCACAGGACTTCCTCCCCTTATCGCCCAGATCACCTCCGTCCCTACGACACTTTCCAGCTGTGGTTCAAGGTATCACACCACTCCCGGCCCGACCTTCTTCTCTTCCGAACAACCTTCCCCTACCATCCATCACTGGTCCGATGCCTTCCTGTACACTGGACATACCTCCGCCAACTTCACCTTCAGTCCTGTAAATTTCTCTTCCTCCTCCGCAGATGAGCCTTCGTGTCTATACTATTGTAACGTTTACTTACAAAAAGAAAAATAACAAACACAATCCAACAGCAAGAATAAATACAACAACCAGCACAGGGTTCGGCACAAGACTTTGCTTCAGATCCCCTCATCCGCCCGGTACTCTGCATTCTCTTCTATCTTCCTCATGCGGAGGCTCACCTACATCTTCGCGATAGTTTGCCCCGCTCCACCGTCAGATGGCGCCACGTGCTACGGGGAGTAACCACCTACAGATTTCAAACCGCCACTTTTTTTCAACCGTCATTCCACGACCTGCGACGGTCTTACAATGGCAGACTCATCCTCCTCTGATGGATCACAGCATACTCCACCACGGTCTCCTCAAGTTCAACCAGATAAGGTCAATATCCCCTCACCCGTTCCCTGCAAGTGCCCAGGATCTTCTTATTTATCCACTAAAGTCAGAACAGACCCGCATCCATGCTGCCAGCATCATCGGTTGTGCGACGGACTTCAATACAAGTGCCGGATTTGCATCGAGATTTCCACGCAGTGATGGGTGCTTATCCGTAAACACCACTACCTCTCCAAACAAAGAGCCGACAGAGCTCATCGACAGAAAGCAGCAGCCTCCGCGTTGGTTACCTCCTCACGGAAGCGCCCTATACTACTCCAGCCTCCCAAACGTCCGGAAGAGGCTTTGCCTCCGCCACCGCTCCGAAGCAACGTAAGCATGGTCACTTACTTCTTCCATTCCGGATTCTGTTTCCAGTTCCTCTATATCTTCCATGCCTCCGGTTCAGACGTCACTTGTCCCCTGCATCAAGGGCCATAAAATTCGGCATTTATCCACTCAGTCTGGCCTGCCCTCCACTGATACCGTCCCGGCTGTTCCAGGTACCTCGGGATACAAGCCTCCCAAAACCGTTTCATTCAAGAAATCTAGCGTCCCCAGTCATTCTTCCATCCGCATAAAGTAAGCTTGCCATCGCCTTGCACCACCTCCGCATCGCTCCATGTTTCTGCCAGTTCTTGGAGAAAGCCAGCCGGTTATTTCAGCTACTGTTCCACGACCTCCCACGACCACCCGTCCTTCTCCTCCAGTACTGACCCCTGCAGTTCCTACCGTGACACCTCCGCTTGCGCCCTTCCCATCTTGCACAGTTCTATGTGAAGCATTAACCAGGGGCCTCCACCTCTCGGCTAGGGAGCATGAAAACCTTGCCTTTAACATAGATTTCATCCTACAATTTACGGAACAATTTGCTCAAGATTACGCTACCCTCCGAGCTTCTCTTGCTGATTTGCTGACTCTCCGTCAATCGGCTGCCGATGTGGACACGCTCCACGCGGACAACTCCATCCTCCGTGCCACAAATGAGGCACTCACCAACGAGTTAGAAACACTTAACAGGAAGTTCTACTCTCGACATTTAAATTACGCTTTATTATAAGCTCATTACGACTGGGTATCCCCCATTCCTTCCTCACCTCCTTGGCAGGCGTACTACTGCACCCGGTCACGAACCAGACGCCCCACAATGTGCCTTCTGTGATCAGTACGCCACCTTCACCTAAATCTTCTAAGGCTGTCGCTTCCACCAGTTTCCAACAGCCGTCCACCACAGTGCTCCATCTCCACTCTTGTCTCCTTTTGACGATCCTTCCGCAACAGTGTTTGTTTGACGCCTCCGCTTCCGCCACCGGAGCTACCAACCACAAGTTCTTCTCAACCATCTGCGCCACTTCCTGTTAACCCCTACGCTGCCCTCCAACAGGATCCTCCTCTGTCCTCCCTACCACAGGAGGTTTCTTCCATCCCATCAGTTTCGATTTCCGGGTCACCATCTTTGGGGGGGGGCCCCCCCCATCAAACAGATGCTGCAGCTACCTCCGTTTCTCTTGAAACGTCTCCTATTGTTCTTTGGCAGCAAACAAAAGGGAATCCTTTACAATCCAGCCTTTCAAATTACTCAGTCTGGCAATATGACAACGCTCCATCCTTTCTACCCGTTTTCCACAGTCTTCACCCTAACTTCAAAACTACGGAGGGTGACCTACCTTGTTCTCCATGCCGGTCTAAAGCTACCGGAGTGGCGTTTGGCTTCCGTGTGATGCCTTAAGACTTTCATCCACAACAAAAAAAAAACGACCCAACCAAAATCTTCTTCAATCAATAGTGCTAAAATCAAGTGGCGGCTGGCAGTCGTTACACCCAGACCCTGTCAACTACACGACGTTCGCACATCCGAGCCCGACTCCTCCGTCACTGACTCTGTCCCCCAACGGCTTCTGGAACGTCGGGACCAGCCTCCGTGTTTCCTCAACACACGGCATTAACCTCCGGACTAATCTTTCCTTCATTCAAGTGTACCTCCGCATCAGCGTCTCTGCCCTCCTCGCAAGCACCTTCCCGCCAAACAATACAATGACTGCCTAACATTGCACCTGCACATACCGCCCATGCTTCCAGACCGACACCTTCATCACTGTTCTTTCCTGACGGTTTCTGAGGTATCACAATCGGCCTCCGTATATCACCATCCCACATCATTGACCGCCGGACTTCGATTTGCGACCTTCTAGCACATCTCCGCTTCTGCATCTCTACCTTCCGTACAGACGTCCTCCCACAAGGTAAGAGGATTCATCTTTCGTATTGATCTCTTAGCCTTGTACCCGTATGAATCGACCTCTGCATGCGATGATGTTATTTTTTCTTTTCTAACCAATGTCACAATGAGCTTCCGCACCCCCAATCTCACTTGCCATCTACGTAGGTTATGTGAACCTCCGCTCATACCATGATTAACCTGTTCACGAGTGAAAGTGGTTGGGAGAGCATACTGGTATTCATCAGGACTTTTTAGTTCCTGGGGTTGCCGACTCGTACAACGGGAATGAAATGGAGGGGAATGACGCAGCACCCTCCGAACCTAGCCCTCCTCCGAGTTACAAAGTCTGTTAATATAAAACAGGTAATATATATTTTCGTCAGCTATAAAAAGACTAAAATTGCAGGGCCTGCACCTGCTTAATTTTAGTTTTTATTGCCTAACCGAAAATATACATTACCTTGACTCCCGCCCATGCCTCCCCACCATGAGCTAGGTTCTGGAAGGAAGAGAAATGATGATGTCTGCCGATGCGCAAGGGCTTATATAAGCAGCCTCGCACATGTGCAGTACAAGTACGAGCCCGGCAGGGAAGACAACTTTCAAGTTCTAGGGGAATGAAAGCTCAAGGAGGAAACTGATAATATAAAACAGATAATGTATATTTTCGGTTAGGCAATAAAAACTAAAATTAAGCAGGTGCAGGCTGTAACGGACATTGGCTCACCCTCGTACCTACCTGTGTGGTGTTGTGTTGTGGTTGACTTTTGTTGGCGCCAAAATCGTTGTGTAACAGCAAGGACTTTTAGGTTTTGTGCCAAAACCATGAGCGGACGTGCAAGAGAACGTGGCCAAGTATTGTTGGCTACGATTGGTAAACGCTTTGTAACCAAGAACTGGATTGGTTAACGAACTCAAGAGCTGATTGGTTGTCCGGTGGAGCTCTGGATCCGACCGGAGCATATATAAGTCAAGGGCTTCAGAGCCAATGTTCTATTCACGTTGATTCTTGTGTTGAAAACGAACGTTATAATGTAATCCAAATCTTGTCATGAATATTCCGTATTAAACAAGGTTTAACTACTTCAAGTTTGGCTTCTACATTGAACACAAGTTACAGTTGGTGGCAGCGGACGTAAGCCGAACTACGAAGCCCAGCAGTTTCACCGGAGATTGATCACGGAATTGCCGGAAGAGCAGACGCCAAGCCGGGCAAAAGTTGGTCAACGACGGCAAGCGAAGGACTGCAACCGTGCGGAGATTCAACGGCAGGGACGAAGCTCAAGCCAGACGTGGACGGCGATTTTGGAGAAAATAGATTCCCAGAAGTTGCTGAAGTCAAGCCGGGAAAGTTGGTCGACGACGGCGAGCGAGGAACTGCAAACCGAGCGGCGATTCAACGGCTGTGATGAGGCTCAAGAAGACGGCAACAAGGCAACGTGGTCGGCGAAAAAAATTACATCCCACGGCGATCAGGTTGGCAGATCGGCTGAAATTGTGGACTAGCATCACGCAAAAACATCTCCGAAATCCAGATTAGAGGTTTTTAGAAGAAAATCACCGAAGTGGCAGCGTGGAAACTCGAAAACTTCAGGGCCACTGGAAGATAAACGACGACGAACACGCTTCAGACGGAACAGGAAGTGCGTACCAGAAGTGGAAGTGCCTGGGTGAACTCGATAAGCAACAACTGAGAGTCCAGGAGGGAGTCGTCGATCGTCAAGCAGGTCGTATACACGTTGATTGTAATATTGTGGCAAATTTTTTTCTTAAATTAACGTTAAACTTGCGAACTTGTTTTGAAAATGTTTGAAAACGGGGAATTAGAACCATTAAAGCTTTTGGCTGAAGAGTATCAGTTAAATGTGAAAACTAGGAGAGCAATTATTAAAGCTTTGCAGACTAAAATAGCAGATGGATCTTTAGTCGAAAATAATGTTGATAGCGATTTCCTTGATTTCCATGCCGAGTAAATCGGCAGAAAGAGCAGATTGCTTGAGATAAGGAATCTAATGCTGTTAGTGTTAACAGAGAAATATTAAGGCTAGAGCATGAAAGAGAAACACAGAAAATTCACAAAGAGCTTGAATTAAAAATGCTTCTAGAAAAAGAGAAATTGCAAAGAGAATTTGAGTTGGAAAAAGAAAAAATTCAACAGGAAGGAAATGCAGAAAATAAGAGACTAGAATTCGAAAGGGAGAAATTAGCAGCTGAGGAGAGAATTAAATTAGCTGAAGCTAGTACAGCTAGGACTCCCAGTGAAAATGCTAGAAATCCCAGTAATATTATTAGTTCAGAGTCTAGAGACAAAATGGATATGACACATCACATGCAACCATTTAAGGAAAATATGATGATATTTTGCTCTTTTCAACAACTTTCACCTGAATTTGTCAACGGTTGAATTTTCCAGAAAATACTTGGTCATTGAGGTTGTTGTCTTTACTAAGTGGCACAGCTAGTGAAGCTGTAACTAGGCTACCTAACGTAGACTTTAATGATTTTAACAAGGTGAAGCAGCAACTTTTACAAAGGTTTCAGCTTACATCCGAGTCTCTTCATACCAAATTTCAAAATGCAAGTAAATCTCATAAGCAATCTTATAGTGATTTTTGCATACATGATCCATACATATTACTCAAAATGGATTAGGATAGCAAAGTGTGGTACGGATTTCAGTAAGTTGGTTCAGCTTATGCTAATTGAACAGTTTTTAGAAAAAGTACCAAATGAGTTAAAACTGTGGTTAGTGGATAAAGGGGATTTAGAAAACCTAGTGCAGGTTGCTACTTTAGCTGATGAATGGATGGCTAGGCGTCAGAGTAGTACCCAAAATAACCATAGTAGTGAAGGGAATACAGTGCAGAATAGTGACCAAAATTCCAAGGGAAATGGGATTAGGCCTTACTACAGGAAATTTAACTATTACAAGGGCAATAATGGTAATAGTGGTAACAGTAACACAAATCCAGGGTCAAACAATGGAACAGTGGGCCATGGGCAGGCAAACAATGCTAAAAGTGGTAATGGGAATGAGGAAAGAAATAGGAATAGACAGCAGAATACTAAAAATGCAAATGCTTCAAGTAATGGGCAAAGTGCAAATGGGGATGGAGGTCAACATGGTTTTAGAAATACAAATGGTAATTCTAAGCAGTTTGAAGCTAAACGATCGTGTTTTGAGTGTGGTGATTCTTCTCATCTCGTCAAAAATTGCCCAAGTAAACGTAGTACAGCTTCAGTAAATTTATGCATGACCCGTGGTAAAAATACATTTTCTGAACTGGACCATAACATAATAGCAGGTTCAGCAAGGGTTCAGGTATATTCTAACAATGTTATGCCCCGCGACAAAATTTCCAGAAGCAGTAGCTTTAAAGGTAGCTAACTCTGAAACAATTGTCGATGAACTTTTAAAAGTCTTTTGTCAAATAGGCTTTTCGGTAACAATCCAGTCGGACCAAGGCAGCATTTTTGTTTCACAACTGACAACTTATTTCCTAGAGAAATGTGGGATTGAGATTGTGCATAGTTCTCCTCATAGGCCTCAGTCAAACTCTGTGGAACTAGTTCACAGGAATTTAAAAGACATTTTAAGGGCTTTGTGTTTAGAAATTCCGAATGATTGGGAGCAGTGTTTGCCAGCAGTATGCTTTGCTATTCGTAGTTCAGTTCATGAAACCACTAATTTCACACAGTCGGAACTAGTGTATGGTAGCAACAGTAGGGGACCATTACAGTTACTTAAAGATAGGTGGGAGGATGAAGATGTAAATGTTACAGTAGTCGAACATGTGTATAACTTGCTAAATAGGTTTCAAAACAGAAGGGCATTAGCGGAAGAGGCAACACTTAAAGCTAAAACCAAAGCAAAGAAGTATTATGATAAAGGGGCCCGTGATAGGCAGTATAAAGAGGGAGATGAGGTATTAGTACTCAAAACTGACAGAAAACACAAACTTGAGGTATTCTGGGAAGGGCCATTTACGATAGTAAAAAAGCTGGGCGAAGTAAACTACCAAATAGCATTAAATAAGGCCAAAACTAAATTAACAATTTATCATGTGAATATGCTAAAGCCTTACTTCCATGCAATTGACGCAGTAAATGTCATATTAGCACCTGAAGAAATTGAGGAAGCCCCAATCTGGGAAGGGAAAACTCCTGAGTATTTGAGTCCAGAAGAAGTCATTAGCATGGCTAAAAGCTTAGGTACCATGACCCCACAAATGATTGAGGAGTTACGACAAGTATTTAGTCGAGTGCCAAGGGTATTCTCTTTAACTCCTGGGAGAACAAACTTAATTGAATTTGATTTAGAGTTAACAGGTGAACCAATTAAACAGGCAACATTGCAAGACAAAAACAACTTATTGAAACAGAGTTAGATAGAATGTTAAAGTTTGGGATTATTCGTGAGAGCAAAAGGACATGTGTCTCTCCTATGCTAATTGTTCAGGAGGTGAATAAAGACCCTAGGCCAGTAGCAGATTATCGACTATTGAATGAGGGTACAAAAACGCAGAAATACCCAATGCCTTTAGTTGAGGAAATGGTAGAGGAAGCTAGTAAAGCTAAATTTATCTCGATTTATGACCTTGTTAGGGGATTTTTGCAAGTCCCAAATTCACCAAGAGCAAAAGAATTGACAGCAATCATAACCCATAAAGGAGTCTATGAGTATTTAGTGATGAATTTTGGTACCAAAAATGCTCCTTTTTGCTTCCAACGATTAATGGAACAAGTTTGCAAAAATGTAAGGGAGTTTGCAGGACCGTTTCTTGATGATGTTGCCGTGAAATCTGAAGAATGGGGGGAACACCTAAATCACACTCTAAAATTCCTTCAGGAAGTTCAGAAGGCAGGACTAACTATAAATCCAAAAAAATTCCAGTTCGGTATGGATCATGCAGTTTACTTAGGTCATGAAGTGGGTGGTGGTGTTAGGTCCCCTACAGACATCAAAGTTTTGGCTGTCAGTCAGTTACATAGGCCTAAAACTAAGAAGGAAATTAGTTCAATACTAGGGTTAGTAGGCTATTACCAACATTACATACCTAACTTTGCTCAGCTTGCTAGTCCTTTGACAGACAAATTGAAAGCATCCGAACCTACAAAGGTAGATTGGGATGATGCGTGTGAACATGCGTTTCAGGCTCTTAAGGCCGCAATCACTAAGAAACCGGTATTACATGCACCGGATTATTCTAAGAGATTTTTGATTCAAACGGACGCGAGTGACCGAGGTATGGAAGCAATATTGTGCCAGGAAGACAATGACGGCAATGAGCATCCAGTCTCGTTTCTTTCAAGGAAATTTTATCCAAGAGAGCTTGCAAACAGTACAATTGAGAAGGAATGTTGCTGTGTGGTGTGGGCGATCCATAAAATCAAACATTACATTGTTGGCTCAAGATTTTTAATTTTAACTGATCACAATCCTCTTGTATGGTTAAGGAATCAAGGTACAAAAAATGGTAGGCTACTTCGTTGGTCGCTAGCACTCGAGCATTATTAATTTGATATCTGTCATAAAGCTGGGAAGAAAAATTCCAATGCTGATACTTTAAGCCGACATTTTGTGTAAGGGGGTGAGTACAAAAAAAAAAGCAAAGCCACTGTATTGCAACTGATGTGTGTGCATCCTAATTTGATTTGTGCTTTCCTGATTTTCCAATTGGACTTGTGCTTTCCAGACTTTTTTTCCTAAAAAAGTACTTGAAGTATGGGGGTGTAACTGACATTGGCTCAGCCTTGTTCCTACCTGTGTGCTGTTGTGTTGTGGTTGACTTTTGTTGGCGCCAAAATCGTTGTGTAACAGCAAGGACTTTTAGGTTTTGTGCCAAAATCATGAGTGGATGTGCAGGAGAACGTGGCCAAGTATTGTTGGCCACGATTGGTAAACACTTTGTAACCAAGAACTGGAATGGTTAACGAACTCAAGAGCTGATTGGTTGTCCGGTGGAGCTCTGGATCCGACCGGAGCATATATAAGTCAAGGGCTTCAGAGCCCGATGTTCTATTCACGTTGAGTCTTGTGTTGAGAACGAACGTTATAATGTAATCCAAATCTTGTCATGATTATTCCGTATTACGGTAAACAAGGTTTAACTACTTCAAGTTTGGCTTCTACATTGCACACACGTTACAAGGTCCTGCAATTTTAGTCTTTTGCGTAATAAATGAACACACAATTCAAAGTCACTAGAAATCATTTTTAATTCAACGTGTCACACGTCGAATTAATGCGGTTGTCGCCAAAAAACTGGGGAACGCGATTTACGTCAGCGACATCTCCTCAAAAACCAGACACAGTTGTTCAATTCTTATCCGAGGGAAGTCATGGAGTGGACGAGTTGCACTGTGCAAGCTCAAAAGGTTTAATGCGCTAAAGAATTTTTACGACGGTTTTAGGTAACTGACCTCTAAAGAGGTCCTTCAGCGATAAACCATCTCCCGATAGTACACGATCAATGGATGATGTCAGCCCGGCATCAGCGTAAAGGTGTGCGTTCGAACGAAAAATTGCCGCTGACAAATGGGTGTAACTGCGCATTTCGGCAAGTCAGCTCTTCAATATTGCGGTCGGTTAGAGGCTATTCGTACACATCGAGGTGGCTCCGTGAAGAACAATACAAAGTGATTCGTCACTTACTTTGCCAGCGATCTTGATGGAACACTGAATTTTTATGCTGGAATCTGGACAGTACATTGAATGCGAGGCGCACATAGCCTCGCTGCTTTTTGAGTGCGACATATTACAGTATTTTATTACACTTATTTGTGGTGTTGTTTCTTATTCAACGAGTGAGCAAAGCGAATGATGTCCTGTTTTAACAGTGGAGGACTGGCCAGGGAGGGAAGGGCGGGATATTCCTTCTGGCCTCTGACTCTCAGATTTTTTTTTTCAATCCGTAACAAGAAGACTCACTCACACAAGTTTTATTGGTTCGATATTAGTTTTACCCACACATTTAAAATTACAAACAATAATAATAATAAACAAAAGATCAGTATAAAACGCTAGTAAAATAAGCACTTTGTATTGAGTTGGCCTACATGTATCATTATAAATATTCCGTTCCCTTCCTTAATTGGGCGGTGATACATATTTGTGAGGGGTGAAAGGGTCGACCCATCAATGGTCCGACGCATCACGACCCAATTTTTTTTGTTTCGCCAGTCCTAATTGACATATTTCACAACAAAGGGCTCTGGCCCCTGGGTAAAGTTTCACTCGTGATCTTTGACCACGTCAGTCCTACTGTGTCTCCATTTCTGTCTGTGATCACTACCGCAAATACGGCCAAAAGCATGAACCAATTCGAATAAAATTTGGTGTATGTATTCCTTGCAATAAGGCTGAATGAATTTAGTTATTTTGTAATTAGTTTTCATCATTCGTTTTTCGTATATAGGCGTAATATCAAAACAATGGCGAAATAATTAATTTTGTATGAACAGTCCAGATTCTTCCACTACGCTGCCATATCGTCATGTGAAAATTATTTTGTTCTATGTCCATTTTTTAAGAAAATGAGATATTGGCTAAAATATGACACTTAGTCCTATTTTAAGCTATCCCCAATGCTAGTTTTATAAATTCACCACCAGAGGGGTCTGCACACAAAAACACTTTGGTACACCTCCCAGCCAGCAATTCTCGGAATTAAAGTGTTCTAACAGCCACACCAGCCAATCAGAGAACGTTCCTGGTTGGACATAGATTAAAATAATTGTGAAGTTGTCACACAATTGTCACACAATTCTTTCAGTATAACTACCCTCGAGTGTTTTTTTGTGGAACTTTATTTTGAAGGAATGCATATTTAATTTATATTTTATTTTTTAATGACTATGTCTTGTAGCTGTGCTAAAATACATAAAAATGAATAACAATACTTAAATTTTAAACAATAAAGGATGACATAAACTTTTCTTTTATTCTTTTATTTATGATAAATAATTTGTCTGCACTGTAAATATTATTACAGTTGCAAAATAGGGTACAATATTAATGCTTTTTTATTTTTGTAGATGATTCGCAAAACCAGGTGTGGTATAAATGGAGAATTTTACGCAGAGTGTTCACACTGCGTTTGAAAAACTGTCATTTTTGTGATTTCGTTAGTAAATTTCTTGGTTTTTGTTTTGTAGCTTACTTTTGGTTTTTGTTAAATAACTTTAAAAAAGACTCAATTTAGGCTATTTACTAGAAATTAGGACCATCCAAAATCTCTAAAAACGGTTAAAATGGTGCATTTGAACGTCGAAATTGCTCAATTTTTAACAAAACTGCAGAAAAAACTAGGTTTTATCGATTCTGCTAGCCGATACCAATCCTTCCTTACCATGGTATCGGTAAGGATCGGTATTAGCTAGCAGTATTGATGTCGTTGCAGCTCTGATTACGTTATATATTTATGTTTATAGTTTTTAATAATGAGACTTGCAATCTGTAGAAGTCCATGAACCAAAGTAATGCCGTAGTTTTTTTTTCCATTTTTAAGTTTAAATTGTTCTATCTCCATTTTGGTGCTGCCTGCACAGCCTAGAGTATGTCGAATTTTTAATTTTTTTTTTGCTACTGTCATCTCCATGCCATCTTAAAATTTTCAACATTAACGAAACATTTTCTCCATTTCATTTACTTTATATCTTTAAACAAATCTTCAAACGCGTTTTTCTGTAAACTAGAAAAATGGACATAGAGCAAAATAATTCTCACATGACGATATGGTAAGTGAAGGCAGGTTAATTTGTATCTCTTCCACTTGCTAGATACGCACATTTCTAGTATATAGTAACAAACATTCCAATGATTGTTATAAATCATTGGCCCGCAAAATTAAGCAAAATGACCAAAAAATTAAGCACCAAAGCCACATGAAATTGCAGTGTTATCAGTCAATGTGGACTTTGTCACAATTTTCGTGTGATTATTTTAACTTTAGTTAATACACCTAAAAAGTGTAAATAAATTTAAAGTAGTCAACCTCACGTACCTTAAGTGCAATACGATTTCTCCTACTCCCCGCTTCCCCCACCTTCAAATTAACTGCTGAATTTACTGAAAATTGGTGTTCGAAGAATTTAAAATGTAAAAGCCTGATGAACAAGAACAAAAGGGACGGGATACTGTAAAACAACGAAGTTTTCAGTTTGTTTGTATTTTTGCAATAAAACCTATATCAGCATCCGATGAAAACTTGTGTGGTCAGTGATTGCATCGTCGCACACAAGATTCTGGCTCATTTGCTGTATCGTAGTAGCAAAAGTTACGAGACAATTTTTTTTAATGTAATGTGCAATATAGTAGATATTGTTCAGTACATCACGCATTCAGATTTTTTAGTAGTGTCCTGTTGGTATGTCTGCTGTTCCAACTTCATACGTCAATTACAGATTTTTTTATTCTACCATACGACATGTCGAATTACTAATGCAGTGTTAGTGCATCCTTGTTTCAAATGCTTTTTTTATCAAACTGAAAAACAAAATGGTTTGAAATCGAAAAAGAAAAAATATTGAATTTTGAAATCGAATAATAATCCAAATCGAGGTGTTCTTTCCCAAAATCGATCGAAATCGAATCGGACCCTCAATATTAAAACCACACATCCCTAGTGGTAGGTCATTCTGCAGACTGTTTTGCAAGCTGTCTCATGAGTCTTGTACTGATCACTTGTAATGACTTTTGTATTTTCCTGGCATTGAACGATTTTTTCCGGGTAGTGGGGGGGGGGGGAGGAGGTACGTTACAGGAATTTGCACCTATCCTCTTCTCCTATCCTATCCATGGTTTAGTGTTGCTCCCCAAGAGCCACCGTAGCGTAAGGCTACAGCGCAGACGTTGTGTGCACCTTATTCCGACTCACCACAGTTCCTAAGCAATAGCGTGATGGCGTGGTTCGTAGATAAGGAGACGAGCAGCCAAGTCTTGGAATAGCCACCCTTGTCAATCCAGTGTCACTTTAGATGTCTTCAAGAATAATGCAAGTAGTTGTGAGTAATTCCTGAGTTCGACTGAGTTCTTGTTTAGGTGATTGCCCCCCTCCCCCCAATAGTAGACAAGTGTTCCAATGCAGTGTTGCACTGCAATGAATTGGTTGTGTCGCACTTGAAACTAATATTTAACTGTGACGTCCTTAGTAGTGATTTTAATTTCATTCATCGGTAATTTTTTTTCACTTTTAATTCAAATTTCAGGCGTGCCTTGTCAAGTTCCAGCGTTGATGTTGTCTGTGCTCTTTTAAATGTTTCGGGTGCTGTTCTTGAAGCAGATTTCTGGGAGATTCTCCACAGTACACTGAGGCAAGGTTTTTCATCTGCCTCATTAGACATTTCACAAGCTTACACTGTGATTCAGTCTAGTATCCAACAAGGGAAGTATTCTTCTGAACATGACAAAGGACGTAATTCTTTTTTGGTAAGTTGCAAGTGAACGAAGTTGAACACCGATTTTCATATGTATTACTTATCGGCAGTCCCTTTTATATTGTTAAGGCGTACATATTACAAAGCATTTAAAACAAACTAAACTTTTCAAGTTTGCCATTATAAGACATTAACTTTTGCTATGCTTTTGCTTTCATGCTGGGGTGAGTGGTGGCTCCCGCATAGCGTTTTACTCTCCAAGCAAGTGAGTCTTGGTGCAACAAACTTCCTCCTATTTGCTTGTAGCGGGTTTGCCACGGATTAACCCTCTCAGTTTTACAATTGACTATAACTTTTAGTATGAATAAAAGCTCTCCAAAACGGGAGCCTTTCTCGGTTCTTGTTTTTTTCCAAGGACCAGACTTAAAGTAATTTGTTACGCTCAATGGAGTAGGTTTTTGGAATCTGCTGCATGAAAAAATGTACTCGCTACAGGGTTATTTGTGATTCAGAGACTGCTAGCAAAAAATACTTGTAACAAAAATCTACTTACTTTGAAATATAAACCTATTCGCATGCCCTGCATGGCTGCAGACTCCACTTGAGCGGTTCTGTATTGGCCACCAGTTGATTAAGAAGAATATTTTTTAAAGAAGCTGTGTGGCGAATTGCTTTGAAATATACAACTCGTACAATTTACGCAAATATCAAAAAGTAAATACTTGATACTACAGTAGTGGCAAATTTTTGATTAATCAAACTCTGGATGTTGACAAGCGGTAACATTCGTCATCTTCAGGCAAATTATTCTTTGTACAGTTTGTTTGTTTTCACTACATTACGCAGTTGTTGTTGGCTTTGTAAAGTTGAAACTGGCAGGCATTGTTTGCGATGTGTGTTACTTGCTGCTGCTTGCCGGCAGGCATTGCTGCTGCTTACATTTTCTTGCGAGTCGTTCAGAGAGTTTTAGTTACATGATGTTTGAAATATTGGGGTTGGATGGGGGTTGCAGGTTCATGAGCTACATTCTTGATGTTATGAATACTGTATCAAGAGAGATTCATAATTGCAAATTATTAGAGACTAAAAGGATACCTCTCAAATCCCAATCAATTTTGTGCTCAGTCTCCATGTGGTGTGATATGATGCTGTTTTTGGTGACTTAGTTCAGCATATCGGAGGCATGGTATTAATTCTGATATTCACTCCACACCTGGTTTCTTCGATGTAAACATCATCACGTCCACCACATGGCAGCAGATAGACTCCTTTTCTCGTGTTAGGAAGCTGGTCTGCTCGTGGAGACTGCCTTATTAGTGGAGTCTGTATTACCAGTTGCCCCTGCGTGGTCATCCTTTCTTCTGCACCTTGTGTTGTAATTATGTTGCACTGTAGGTTTTTCGATGATTGTCTGTACTGGTGTAGAAGACGCAGTAGGTGCGGAGGATGCAGGCGGTGCAGATGCTGCGGAGAACTGAGCAGCGTAGAAGACATAAGTACCAACATTCGTCAAAAAAACCTATAGTGCAACACAACTACAACACGAGGAGCAGGCGAAATTAGACAAAATTGGGGCAACTGGTAATGCAGACTCCATTAGTAAGGCTGTCTCCACGAGTAAAGCTACCACAGGTGTTGATCTAGACCAGCTTCCTAACACGAGAAAAGCAGTGTACCTGGTGCCATGTAGAGGGTGTGATGCTATTTACGTTGGGTAACCAGGCTTGGAGTCAATATCGGAATTAAAGAACATGTCTCTGATAGGTTGAACAAAGTCACCAAAAACAACGTTGCATCACACCGCAGGGAGACTGAGTACCGAATTGATTGGGAGGGATCCACTACTCTTCTTGTCTCCAATTCTGCAAGAGATCTACATTTATGGATATTAGAATCTCTCTCTCTATACAGTACTTTGCAATATCAGGAATGCTGCTCACGAACCTGTAAGCTGCAACCTCCATCCAACTCCAATATTCTAAACATCGTGCAACGAGAACTCTGAACAGCTCGCAAGAAAATAGGGCACAGCAGCCGCATCAAATACCGGACATTACGCGCGTCAATTTCAAATTTGCAAACCCAGCAACAACAACAACAACAACATAATGTAGTGGAACTGAACAAACCCTACCAAGGACAATTTGCCTGAAAAAGACGAACATTACGTGTCAACATCCAGAGTTTAGTTCTTCGAAAACTTCTGTATCAAGTGTTAATTTTTTGAAATTTGCATGAATTGTGAAAAATAAGGATACTTCTTACTATCTGCAAAATACTAACCTTCAGTATGGGCTTAAATCACTGATTTTGCTATTTAATCCGTTTTAAATCTCAGTGTGATTAGTTTATCTAATCCTCCACTAGGATCGCGCCTTGCGCCTCCTTTATAACATTGTTATAGCGTCCGCCTTCTCACTTCACTTCGAGCACCCATGCCATAAACACACGGCTGCTCGTTCATGCTATTTTATAGACAATACGCCCAGCGAAAATGCCAAAACACCACCAAGATGGTGGACACAGTTGAGCGAACTAATCACCTCCAGGAACTATTTCCGGTTTGTACGTGTGAGGAAACTGCAGAGACTGGGATATCCTCAATTCACAATGTACTGCACGATTCCAAATCTGTTAAGGAAATTCTTCGTTGTTGGCGGAAAACTCACCTCCGGAAGTTAAGTGAAGAACGTCGAAGTGGTTCGGTTACGCTTGTTTCAAGCACTTCGACTGCTAAAACACTACTTGATATTCTCTTACAAGTGCTTAGTCCTGATTTAAATGCTCCAGTTGTATTTTTGTCTGAAGAGACGATCACGAAGCATTTGGGGAATCCTCTGCCTCTGATGCATTGGCAGTCAACGTGGAGATTTCACCTTCTGATTCCTTCCTGTACGGTGATAACGAGAGCAATTTGCAAACGGTGATTTCTGAGGTTAGAAAGACCACTAAGGCATATGTGAATGTACAGTTGGACCTGATGCATTCCATTGTTAGTGTCGGAGTTATCGACCCAACACTGCACACGAACCATGATGTTGACCACTATACTGAGAGGGTCAGAGCGCTGGTACGATACACCCCACGGACCTTCCAGTAAAGATGTTCCAGTAGCCTACACGACAGCCCGTACGTGCGTGTTTTAGAGGCCGTGTTCCGAAGCATAAACGTTAAAATACACGTACCAATAAAAAGACGAAATTACTGTCCAGAATGTTAATGAGCGTGTTGGGGCTCAGCCATTTCTCTGGTTCACAACATCTTCCCTTTTGTATCTCTCGCCTCTTCTGTAAACTGCATACAAGGTTCGAAATTAAATACTGGTGACAGCTTTTCTCTTCTTACTTACTCCTTACGAGCGGCCAGCGCAAAAGCTGTAGAGGCTGTAGATGGGCCTTCATTCAGGGGATCAGTAGACTACCGTAATCTCGTATAAAGAGGAAATCATCTACCCCTGGTTACTGTGCCTAATAATGGCAGCCATCGGTTTTTAGTTCGTCACCATGTTTTTTGGACGAGAGAAGAATCAGGAAGGGGAGGAACGATACAAAAGGGCAGGAGTTGTATATTAAGCAGAGGTTGGCTGTTACAGAAAATGGGCGGTACAAAAGGGCGCAATTTGGTCTTGTGTACAAATGCAGCGCTGAAGAAAAGAGTACAACAAAGAGGAAATTAACAATGATAATATTAGCATTATTAGAAATGCTTCGGCCGAAGAGTTTGGATTGTTTATCTGCTTAAGCAGCGAACACGTAGGTTACAATACTTTGATACATAGTTATCCGTTTGGAAGACAAATAAGGAAAAGTGGTCAAGCGTTGTACTGACTAACTAAATACGTAGAGGGAACTTAAAGAGTGGGGGAGGGAACGGAGTTTTTTCTCCCACAATTAGTGCAGAAGGTAATTCTAACGTTGACAAACGATTTAATGCTTTTGAAGATCGCATAATCAAGCTTTTAGGGCTGAAGGAATCTGCCACTTTGCCTTCGACGGCAGCGCCATCCATTGAGCCTGGAAGCATCAAACGCCAAGCGTTCCCAAGGTCAAGGCTGACCATGTGCCAATATGCGAAAACGCCAATTCGCCTGCAAATGAATATGAAACTCCGTGCTTCAAGAAAACCAACGATGCAACAAAGATTAAAAAGTTGAAAGAAACTTAAATGAAGGTAAATATCTTAAATAAAGTCGATAAAGAGAAAAGGAATCAAAAAGGGTCAAAAGTGACAAAGGTTTCAATTCAAACGAGCAAGATCGAGCCGGAGTCTTGTAAACCGGGCAGAGCTATTGTTAAAAATGTGAATGTTCTAGAAAAACGTTAGTTACACAAGCCTTAGTGTGTAATTAGGTCTAGCCCATACCAAACGTCTCCTTGTCAAGAAAAGACGAAAAAAGGGATGGGAATTGTCACGGGCAATGGTGATACCCAATATCAAAATGACCCATATTCTGTGTTACAGAATATGATTTTATCCCTTCAGAGCGAACTTGCTCTAATAAAAAGGGAGAAAGCAAATCAAAAAATTACATAAACGCCGGATTCCTTCCATGAAAGGAAGTAAAGGAATTCTGAAAGGCAATAACAAATCGAATAAACACGACAATTTTAACTTGATTAAAATTAGTTTTTACTATCCTAAAATACTTACCTCCAGTATGTGCTAAAATCGTTTTCGATTTGCTTTTCTACCCGATTTTTTAAACCCCTTAAAAAGTTTAAAACACCTGAAACACTTGCAATGCAATGAGGTTAGCCTATCTGCCACTTGGTGCGCAACAATCGTTACCTCCAACAAGCCAGCGCCTGCCCAACAATGACACTTCGTTTTACCGGAACCCACAACTCAACATTACCAGGGTTCGGCGAAGCGGGGAGGCTGGGCGGGTTCTAATAGAGGTAAGTATTTTAGGATAGTATAAACTAATTTTAATCAAGTTAAAATTATCGTTTCTTACTATCTGTAAAATACTAACCTCTAGTATGTGCTGAATTTGTCCAATAGGCCGGTGGGACAGCACGAACCCTGCTAACTCTCGTTGCATTGCACTCCACACCAACAATACAAATCACACTTTAAACACTGCCAGCAAAGAACCTTTACCCATCTCAGCACTTGTCTCGGCGAGGTCCCCAGCCATGGACTGCGATCCACCACTGGTATTGCCACCGGGCAACAGTGACGACAACTGTCCATCTTTCCACTGTGTACCGTCCACTGTGTACAATATGCTTATCCCCACAACTTCTTCACCAGTAAAAAGTTCATGTAGCCAACCCCTCAACACTCCTCGTGTCGGGTTGGAATCTCTCCAGTATGCACTTTAACAGGAAGCTTCCCACCATTGCAACACCAAACACTGCCACGTTACATGTCACCTGAACTTCACTGCCTTTGCCCACCTTCTCTCTCCCATGTAGAGAGAGTTCCAGCGGGCATGATGACATCGCAACACTCCGTGTGTTGTGTCATCTCCTTTCCACTGTGTACACAAACTTCACTCACTCCCCAATAACGCTTTCAGCTGCCACATGGGGAGGCTCCAGACCACTCCCACTCGCCGCATCTGTTTCACGAAGATAATGGGCGATAAATGTGTTCTCGTTGGGCCAAGAGCAGGCAGCTACCACATTATTAAGCGGGGTGCCTGACGCGAAGGCCCAAGACGCAGCCAAAACTCTCAACGCATGGGCCCCTCACATTCTCAGGGATGTCCAGATGGTCCAGTCCGTGCTCATACTCTCGCTTGATGACCTCACAAATCCACTTCCCTATCTTCGCTGGTGACAGTAGCGAAGGACACTGCCAGATGCTCGATCCCGTTGCAAAAACTGCGGAGTGAGTGTAGATCCTGCGCGTCTCGAACGTCCAGACTGCTCCGTCAAATTGGTCCAAAGAAAAGGTGGAGAGCCTGGACCGAGCCTTGGGTCCACTGTTTCCCCTGGATGAACCACTGGCTTCAATGCCTTAATCACCAAAGGCAAAGACAATCTGGTCTTTGATTCTTCGCACGGAACCCAGCTGGAAAATCCAACAACACGGATGACCAGTCTCGAGCAAAACAGATGTTCTTGCTATCTCTCACCAGAGCAGCTAGCCCGCTCTGCCGAGCCGCTGAAGCCAGAGCCACCAAGAAAAGAGTCCTCTGTGACAGTAGAAGCAATGGAGCTGAGCAAAGAGGTCCGTAAGGCGCCAACTCCCAACCGGCCAATACCAAGGGCAAGTTCCATTTGGAGAACAACTGTAAGGCCTCGATCTTCCATTCCAAAACGTCCGGACCAGGCGTGAAACATTTTTACTGGCCACAAGCTTCTTACTGCCCAGGATCGACAAAACAGAGTTGATGGCCCCTGTACCCCTTGATGGCAGTCGGGGACAGGCCCTTAGCGAAAGGTTCCTTCAAGTAGGACGACAAAGCGGCTTCGGTAGGGTCCGTTGGATCACATCTCTTCTTCAGGCACCAGAAACGCCAAACCTTCCACCTGGCCTCACCTTTCTTCTATGTCGAAGAATGGAGGCAACCCTACATCCGCTTTAAGGCCTCAGTGGTAAAACCCTCTCCTTCCAAATTCCTCACCACAGTCTCCACCCATCAAGATGAAGCATAGTGGGACAAGCGTGGGTCGCCGCACCTCCGTGCTGGGTCAGAATGGAGTCCGAGATGGGTAGAGGAATGGGTCCTCCTTCGACAGTTCCACTAAGTCAGGAAACCATGACGCAGCTGGTTAGAGTGGTGTCACCAAAATGTATACTCCCGACGACTTGCGAAGTTTGTTCCAAAACACTTGCAGAAGCGATAACGGGGGGAAACAGGTAGCTGACCGGCCTGCTCAGTCGATGCAGAGGGCGTCCGCGGCCCACATCATCGAGTCAGTTGTAGCAAGTTGCAAACAGGCCCACCCAGGGCTTTCCCCACGTCAATAACGAGCCCTGGCACAGGCTGGGATCGAATCTTCATTCCGTTGTGGGAGTTCTCTGACGTGACAACTCGTCTGCTAGATTATGGAGCTTCCCTGCTACATGATGCAGACACAGGTTGAGATGCAGGGCTTCGCGCAGTCGAAACAGCAGGGAGGTCTCTTCCATCATCAACCAAGAACGAGTCCCTCCTCCTAACATGACGTGAGCTACCGCCGTTGTGTTGTGCGTCATAGCCATCCCCGCCTATCACCGTCTTCCCACGCAAAACTCCTTCCCTGACCTGCACCGCCAGACGTTTTGCTCGCTTCTCCAAAACAATGATGTGTAACTGGCATTCCTCATCTGACCACACTCCCGCCGTCATGAGACCCTCGAAGTGCGCCCCCCAGCCTGTGGAGGATGCGTCCGTGAAGAGAAGTCCAAACGGCGTTGGGTCCTGAATGGGCACTCCCCGGCAGGTGTTGAGGGGATCACCCCACCACAGAATGGTATCCACCTGCAAACTGTCCAGAGAAATCACATCCCACCAGGACGACGAGGTGCCACTCCTTGTTCCTGAACCAATGCATCGGCCTGACCTTCCATTCCCCGCAAGGAACCAGCTCAACGCAGGAATCGACGACACCAATTACTGACACCAGGTCCACTGACGTAATCTCAGTGGCTAGCTGCAACCTTTCCATCCGATTCAGTTACCTCTCTACCTGTTCCTGCAATGGCCAACCCGTGAACTCGACCGTATCAAACTGAGCGCCGAGGAACACAAACTGCCTGCACGGCACCAGCCTGGGCATTACCAACTGGACGCGTCCACCCAGAGCCTTGAAGACACGTGGCCAATTGCCACCTGAGTACTTCCTCAGACTGATGGCGGAGCAACCAAACGCCGATATAGGTATGGGCTACAATGTCCCAACGATGTAGAAACCCCCAACCCAGGCAAAGTACGGCCGTGAAGACATGAGATCCGGTTGCAATCCCAAAAGGTAGGACACGAAACTGGTACAATTGACCTCCTACAAAAAGGCGAAACAGATGCCGAATCCCCTGGTGCAATGGACCATGCACGCATGCATCCTCGAAATAGATGGCAATTGTACCAAACGGTTGGCTGTATCGCTTCTCTGGCCGACCGAATCGTCTCCATCTTGAAAAAGCTGCTTCTCTAGATGTTGGTTCAGCTTTCTGAGGCTGGAGTAAGCGCTGGTTCAGACACAAAAAGCGGCGAATGTTCTCTGTCTACAGCGGAGAGAGTGAACTCCCAGTTGTCCACATGGGGACGAAACCTTCACCCCCACCTTCAAGAGAAGTGGAGGAAGGTGAGGGGCGAAAACATCCATACTGGCTCCTGGGGGACAACCCCGAGAAGCACCCATCCACGATGTGAGAATCCACGGAAAACATTCCCTACCTTGAAAAGGGGGTGAACCCAATGACGTGGAGAAATCCGTGCAGTGTGCGTTGTGGAAAATGCTTGCAGGCATGAACCTGAGAACGAGGGAGGAAGTGTTCTCTGCTCAAACACAAAATGCCGTGCAGTGTTAGCAAATTTTCGGTCCCTTGGAAGGGAATCGACGTTCTGACGTTTTCAAACCCAGATGTAAAACGAATACCACTATTACCTCCCAGAACGGCGTCTGGGCCTCAGACAAGAATGAAAAAGCCCCCACCCGAGCAATGTCGCCGGGGCTAGCAAAGTACGGGGGTGGGGGAGGGGGGGACTCGATGCAAGTAGACAAAAAAGTTGACCTTACATTCCAAAAGTGGACAACTCTGTTTCCCAAGTTAGCCGACACTCGACGTCGTTCAAAGACAAGACCTGAATTTAATTTCAACTCAAAGAGATGAATCGAGTTTCCATTCACAAGGAGTAAATGGTTCCAACCCAGCCACACGCCAGGAGCGAGATTGGGGGGGGGGGGGGTCCGGGTCAACCTCGTACAGAATCTTGCGTCTTTGAAGTTGAGAAACAAAACAGCAGAAAACTTAGCCAGCAAAAGGGTTCGCTCTGCAGATTCCTGATTTCCATTCCAAAACTCCAAACGTTTTACTAATAGGCCTCATACTGTTCAACAAAGGATGTAGTGCAACCGTGGTAAAATGCCCTTATCCAGCCACAGACTCACATACAAAATCCAGTGTCAGTAACAAGCAAGGAATTTAAAATTAAAATTAAAATTCCTTCAGATCTGTTGAAATCTGAGTACGGCATTATTCGGCGCCCATCAGACTTGTGCACCACTTGGGGTTCGTGGTGTTCGCCACGCCCCGATTGTGAGTTTTTTTCCCCTCTATGGGAACTCAACATAGTGGCTGAGACTCGTTTTTGGCATTTTCTCCGCCACAAGATATTTTAGGTCTAACTCCCTCCTTGGAGTTTTCAATTTTTGTTGCATACCCTTCACACTTCCTTCTTGCAAGGAATTAACAAGCCATGATAAACTATCAAGGAATTTAAAGTTAAATTAAAAATCCTTAATGAAATTAAAAGAAATGCAAGATTTGGAAGGTGTTTCCGATGCAGCGACCGCTTGATCAACTGAAAGAATCACCGTAAAAAACTGCACGATACGGCCAGTGTGTGAAGAACCAGACACGGCCATGCAACGGCCTGTCAACACACTATGACGATGGCCGGCCACAGCCTGTGACTAGAGCCGTGAAATGTAACCAGAATGTGGCCAAGGACTAACAAAGTTGCAACGTGAACCCACACGTGGCTAACAAGGAACGCTCACGAACTGTGAAGTATACTACGATGTTTAGCATCCTTGTAGTTATGCCAACTGAACATATCAAACTTCGAGCAATGAGTGGCGATTGGCGGTTAACGAGTGGCGATTGGCGGTTAATGAGTGGCGAGTGGCGTGTGACCCTCCTGACACAACGCACCGCCCTTCAGCATCAACAGTACGCATCTAGTGCGATTCGCCGGCGATGAGGATCTGTTGAAGTCTGAAGTACGGCGTTTTTCGGCGCCTATCAGACTTGTGCACCACTCAGGGCTTCGTGGTGTTCGCCACGCCCCGAGTGTGGGTCTTATTCCCCTCTATGGGAATTCAACATAGTGGCTGAGACTCGTTTTTGGCGTTTTCTCCGCCACCAGACTTTTTGGGGCTAACTCCCTCCTCGGAGTTTTCAATTTTTTGTTGCATTTCCTTCATACTTCCTTCTTGCAACATTGCCCCGCACTAACAGCTCCGGTTCAGACACGACCGTCTGCTGTAGTGCAGCCACAGACCCAGTGCCAACAGCCTCGTTTTTCCTGCTCACCACAGGCAGCTTCCCAGCAACAACAGTTTCGGTTTCGCAAACGAAGCTGCTCCTCCGCGACGATAGATGGCAGCACCCGCCTGGCAACCGATGGCACGACCATGGAGGAAAGAAAAGAGCACGACCGGCGATTGGCGTTTGGCGGTTGCCATCTGCGCAAAAAACGCCACCATCTGCTCCTGCAGCACGGCAAACTTTCAGCAGAAATCCAATCAAAATCAAAAATCCATTTTATGCGTCACGAACTGCAAACATCTCAAATTACCAGGGTCAACTGGAGACATGGACAGCAAGGAAGACAGCCCGGCGATGAAGAAGCATTCCCGGCTCCAACCACATTAGGCCTAACGGAAGTGTCCGTACACCAAGCCAAACAAACACAAGCGGGGCATTTAGGTCAGTACTAAAAAATTCCAACAACGTTCAAGCAGTGTTTTAGATCCAGAAGGAAGCTCGATCGAACCTATATATATAATTAACTTTTAATTATTTAATTTTTTTTTCCCGAAAAGCACGCGACATCGGTCCAATTTCAACCATTTTTGCAGCACTTCTAACACCTCATTTTCGTCCCAAAATCACATCAAACCTGGTAAAACTACATGGCCATCACTGGCAACAGCAGGGTGAATGTCCTGAGGGGTTTTATTCTTCATTATTTTCACACGAACACTCGGGAAAATCTCCCGACGCGAACAAAATGAAATTTCGGGCAAGGAACACAAAACGCTGGATTCCCTGGCGAAAAGCAAAAAAAAAACAGAGCAAACATTACACACGTCTGCCTTGTCCCATACCCGGAAACGAAGTGTCATTGTTGGGCTGGCGCTGGCTTGTTGGAGGCAACGATTGTTGCGCACCAAGTGGCAGATAGGCTAACCTCATTTCATTGCAAGTGTTGCAGGTGTTTTAAACTTTTAAGGGGTTTAAAAAATCATGTAGAAGAGCAAATCGAAAACGATTTTAGCACATACTAGAGGTTAGTATTTTACAGATAGTAAGAAACACTAGTAATTTGCCTACACGCCATTCTATTTCTCCTTTAAGGCGAACGGTGATCTCTCCAAAGAGGCAAAAGGCCAATACGCCAAAACGCCGTTTCGCCCAAACGCCATAGTGTCGTTTCTACAACACATCAAAACGCTGTTTCGCCAAAACGCCATTTCGCCTAAAGTGCTTTTAAAAAGGTCAGCTAGCATACACTACTGTCACGATCATATGCTAGCTAGCAGCATAACACATTCCTTCACCCAAAGTCGTTTCGTAGCAGAGTTACGAGACTACCACTGGCTTACTATGGCACTGATTTTGAGTGGCAGTTGTTGTGTGATGCTCTTACAAAGTTTGCATTCGAATCTTTTAGCTGCCTTAAATTTAGCTGTTAAAGCCATCTGAGACAATATGCAAATTAAATCCGAGTGACAAAGTAACATATTTGCAGTACTGGTGTTCTGACTGACGGCATATTATTTCAGATAACAATCAACAATGCCGAAATTGCAACGGAGTATATTCAAACCTTGAAAAAAAATCTAGAGGTAAGTAAGGCCTTTTGTGGCTGTCTCGAACTTCAATTTTATTTTCGTCTGTGTTGCAATTTTTAATTTGAATTTTTTGTTTTGTTCAGGAAGATATAAAATTGCAACTGGGTCATGCTAAGGAACAAGAAAAGGCTAAACTTGAGGTGAGCTAATTACTACAAATGGAATTTGCATACTGGAGGTACTGAAATCCACGATCCATGACTAGAAATGGGAATTGTGGGAGGGGGGGGGGGGGGAGAACCACGAAGTTGTTACCATGTAAAGTAGAGATATCAAAGCTTAAAAGCTGCTACCATCGTGGCAGTCAAGTCCTGTGCTACAAATTTAGGTTGTACTGAACCGATCTTGAAATGTTTGGTTTGCATCAATGATTAGATTTTCCATTAGTGGATTTTGTACCGATCATTTGAAACCTGGGTATTTCATGGAAAATACACATACAATTCCAGGCCTGGAAAAGTGCTGGAATAAACTGAACGTGAAATATGTTTGTTTCTTACTATCTTCAAAATACTTACTTCAGACATATATATATGCTAAAATATTGTATTTTTTGCTTTATTGTCCAAATCAAAATAATAACTTATTTTAATTATTTTAAATCAATTTTATAATAATCTAGTACCAGCTAGCTCCCGCCAGTGGCGCTGCTCTGTGATACTATATTATCACATGCAAGCAAGCGGCCATGATGTCACGTATCGCTTTGATTTATAGCTTTGCTTTGAAGTAAACATCGCACCCATTATGCTACTTTATGCACTGTATTCGCCGCCAGCTACGCTGAAGGCCTTCTGAAGGTTCCCCTTTTTCGGTCTGCCGCAGTCACAACAATCGGCATCCACCCTCAACGATTCGGCCACTTCAGGCTGCTTGGCTTTCAGCACGGCAACAATAAGAAAATGAAGGTGCTGTCTGCACCACCAGCGATGCTGATGATCAATCCGAAAGGTGCCCCCCTTTCCGGCCACACGAAAGCTGCGACAGACGCAGACAATCGTCTCCCACTCACCACGATTCGCCCGCTTCAGGCCGAAATGTTTTCGGCACTGAAATGACAGCTAAACGAAAGCAAGACCCATCCGGTACTCCTCCCCCCCTCCCCTCCTCCCTTCGGGCTCGCTATTTTCAAAATGACAGATTACTTTGGCAGTATTCAACTTTAAAAATAAATAAAAATAAATCCTCTTCATTCTAAATTGTTAGGTTAACTTAAAATAGTGGTTTTTGAAATTAATATGGGGATAAGTATTTTGGCACTCTAGCTATCTGGTCTCCCCATATTTGTAATGGTTACACGGGTCCCTTCCTAAAAACCTAGCCTTTTTTTTTTATATAACTTAAAACAGTAATTTTAAATGTGAACTTAAATTCACTTGAATTTCTCCGTGGTAACGTATTTGTTTGAAACCAGACTGTTTTTCCGTAACATGTAAACGGTAATTTAATTGTAAGTGTGACGCTGCAATTAATGCTTTTTAGTTGCCGACGAAATTTACATTACCTGTCTTTCTAGCATATCCTTCCTGAGTGTGCTCAAACTCCTAGCGAAACTTGTTGGCTTTCCTGCCTAGCTCCTGGCTCTCCTTGTGCGCATGCGCCGGCCTCCCTATAAAAGCGTCCGAGTCATCCCTTGCTTCATCTTTCTTCCTAGGGCACCGCCACGTGTGGTTGCTTTCTCAGCTCTCCCAGCAACAACAAAATCAGCAAACTTGTGCCATCTTAGCCGCCAGTGAGCCATTCCAGTTTCAAAGTGAGGCATGGGCCCTTGGCCAGACCCTTTTGACCCAAAACTTTTCGGATCATTGGACTCATCATTGCTTTTGAGGATTTGTCTCTAATTGGCTGGGCTTTCGAAGCTGAAGCAATTTCTGCGCCGGGACGACCATCATAGCGCCCATGCGACCAGGCTGCCGGGCACCCACGCATCTTACTAGAGGCCCGGTCGCAGCGCCCATGCGTCCAAGCACCCAAATGTCCAGGTGCCCGAGCGCCCTACTTTCAGCATTTTCTGCAACTGGTACCCTTCATTTACTGGCCGCCGTTCGTCGGGCCCTTCGCCTGGCCTCCTTCAGACTCTGAAGACAGTACATGGGGCGGCATCACAACACCTTTTATCTCTTGCTGTCATGGCCTCCTTTGGACCCCTCTGTGTGACCGGATCTCTCTTCGCCATTCGTCCAACAGCATGGAGGAAAGGGGACAAGAGAACCAGCATTCATCAGCTGTGCCACTCTAGGCTTTTGCCTTTCTCTGGTCCCATTTCGATCCCGCCTACTGTGATGTGCACTGCTTGCAACACAATCATCGAACCATTCTTTTGCAATGAAGCACAGCCTGCACTTTGTGGTCCCTCCTTTTCTCTCGCTTCAATCGACTCTCTGACATCATCTTGTGATCAATTTTCGGATTTGTAACTGCTGGCAAATCTTGGTACTCTATTTTTGCTTCGATAACGGCCTCAGCTCCTGTGCTATGAGTAGACTAGGTTTTCCCCATCTTTTCAGCGATCGCTACGCACAGTGGACCGGGTACAAACAGCGGGGCCAGGGCCACTTTCATCCCTGGACTTACCTGACTTCTACTCTTGCTCTTCTATGACCCATCATGCCATGCTGTGCTTATTTCAGTGGATTTTTCACAACATTTTCATTCTTTTTGATAATTCGTTCACCTGGTGGTTTCCTCTCCCACAGATTATACACCTGTCGGCCCCATGTTCCTTGTGGGTGTTCCGGTTCAGTTCGGTGTTTGGCCTTTTAAAGGCAAAATACCAAAACGAACGTATTTCCACTTCTAATTGACAGATTTTGATGTTTGAATACACCATTTTGAAGGTTTTTTCGTCAGCTTTCCGTTGGTCTAAACCACAAGTTACTAGCAGTAACCGTTCAGAAGTTATGAAGGAAAATGTGAAAGTAGAGGAGATTTTTTTATGTTAAAACCGAGTTTCCACATCTGTGCACTTACAAGTCGATGTAAATATACCTGCATTTGTTAAGAAACTTATACTTTAATAAATATTTGAATCTTCGTAAACTGAGGTCTTTTAAATTTTGTTTTAAAGGTTCAGTGATTTGGTTCATTTTTGTTCTTTCCGGAAGTGTTTGGTGTTCGGCTTATTTTAGGTTTGTTCGGTTTGGTTCGGTTAGGCTAAAAAATTGTTGTTCGGTACAGCTTTAGCTATAGTCATTTGTTATTCCGATTGGGCGCCTGGCCCAACCATTCCGGCATCACCTTCACCATCTCGGCGTCTCGCTGGATCTCGTTCTTTGGTCCATGTGTTCTTCGGTCCTTGTGTTCTTCTCGCTTTGCGCTCAGTGCGCATGGCTGATCGGACGTCCACGACTGCTACAGGGCCCTTCCGTGCTGACAAGAAGAGACCGCCCTCTAGTGTTTGGCGATGCCAGGAATGTTTCAGCCCGTGCCGGTACCAAGCTTAGTACCCCGGTTCTCGGTTTTCTCCGGTACTTATGAATGAAGCGGTGTCTGGTATTATAATGCTGAGGTGCTAACACCCGATTTTTAAATAATAACATATTTTATTGAAAAATGTGTTTTGTTGATATAGTTTTAATGAAAAAAAAAAAGCTTGATGCATATTTCACGACATGTTTGACAAAAAAAAAAGTTAACCATCAAGTCAGATGGGCCAGAACCTATGGAAAACATTCGCACATTGCCCGGGAATTTTCTGAAGTTAGCAGTTAACATGCTGTCCACAGCAAGTAGAAATGCAAATATAAACAAACACTGGTTTTAGTATCAAAGTTATGCAATTTTGGCTCCACTTTTGTGCATGTTTAGAATTGCAATTTTACTATTGTTGATCTTTAACTGATTGTTGTACTGCTACAAGACAAGGACTAAATAAACTATTGTTATAATTTTAGTGCCTTTTTTGTATTAACACTGGTATTTTAACAATGCACGGTATTTGGTACCGTTGCATTTTTGGTACAGCTGTACACCGTTACCAGTTTACTGCCCAACACTACTGCCCTCAGGCAAGAGGACTTGTTCGAGCCCGAATGTCTTCTCCTACCTGATCACGATACACTTGGCGGTCGCCTACCAGCAACCACTTTTCATCAATGAACTGTCTGAACTGTCATCCAAGATACGTCGTTTCCCTACCAATGAGCTTCGTCGGCCCATTCGGGCCGAATATCACGAGCCTCCTGACTGATCCCTGTCTGAGCGCCGCCTGGACTACCGCTCTTTCCCTTTGTCTGTATCTTCACAAAGACCAAATGGCTGCTGGCCCTACATAGAACCGCGGCCCTGTTTACTGAACTAAAACATTTGTCTCCATGAGGGTCTCGGCATGTTGCATACAATGACGTCCCTCACCGCTGTGGCAATCGAGAACACCTACACACTGCGACCTTTCACAGTTGGTATCGTCAGGCCTTTTCCTCAGGCCTCCAACCTTATAGAGCGAGTCCCTTTATGGAAAGGCTCATATTCGATCCTCTGGTCTTTCCTGGATCGAATATGAGCCATTGTGTAAAGGGACTCGCTCTGGAAGGGGGATCCCCTATCCATCATGCCACCCGAAACACCAGCTACGGGCCATCCTCCTCAACGAAATGTGCCGCATCGCCAACCATTCCTCCACCCAAAGTATTGCAAATAAGCACTTGCAACTCGCAAAATCAAGGTTCCTGCTTCTGGGTTACCCTGCATTCATGGTCAACTCGGCGATCAAGAAGGCTTAGTATGGGAAGAAAGGACGCATAGATAGAAAGGAAAACACACCCTGTGCTGCTGTGACTCTTGTGCCAGGACGGACTGAGAAAGTCTATCAAACCCTCAAAAAGCGGGATATTAGGTGCTTCCTGAAGCACCATCCCAACCTCAAAAAGCTGCTTAAAGGGAAGCACCCGGAACCTACCCACCGTCCCCCACACTCCCCATCTCCTCCTCCTCCCCCCACCCCAAAGCCTATCCCCCCCCCCCTCATCCCATCGCTATCCAACCCGCAGCACGGATAGACATCCGACTCCCAATCCCCCCTCCCCTCCTTCCTCCAAAAAACCAGCAGAGTAAAGAGCATGTGCTACAACAGCCACCTGCAGGCCCAAGGTGCTTTAGCCATAAGAATATTGTGTACTGCGTGCCATATAGGGACTGCAATTGGTTTACATTGGAGAGACACACCGAAAACTCCAGACGAAAATCCAGGAACACCTAGGAAAAGTGCGGACATTAGACCCACTCAATGGAATTTCCGTGTACCAACTAAAAGAAAATTACCAGATAGCATGGGAACTTGCCTCTGTCCTGCTGAAATCCAATACACCAAACGACGTCCACCATCGTGGGTTGGAATCTCTAGCCATCCAACATTTTTAGAAGCAAGGTGCAGAACTCATGAACATTGCCCATCCATCCTATCCCAACATCGACCGACTAGTGAGACCGAAGCTCGCCAAAGAACTCGGCAGGCAATGTAAATCAGAGTTTGAGGGCGCGATAAAGATCAGTGGTCCAACGGAAAATGCGGCAAGTTCAAATTCCGATTCAGATTCTGACACAGCCTGAAGCAATGTGAACCTCGTTTAGTACTTCGTTTTTACTGCTAGCCTAAAATACTTACGTGTTTCTTACTATCTGCAAAATACTAACCTTCATTATGTGCTAAATCGTTTCGATTTGCTCTTTTAATTGCCCGGAATTAAATTGAAACTCCTGTTTACTGTGTCAATCCGTATTATGGTGAGTTTAGCTCTCTCGCCGCTAGGAGCGCTGGCGTCGTGCCTTATATCATACTGATATAGCGCTTGCCTGCTCACTTTTGTTTCGGGCATGCGTCAGGAAGGACGCACGCCGCTCTTTCTTTTATTGTGGATACTTCTCCACACTTCGCCAGGTTGCATCATGGAAAAGCAAGTTGACTTGCATTTAGCCTCCGGCTTAAAATTTTCTAAAATGCATGTGCCTGTAAACTCCTATTGATTTTACGCGTGTAGATAGATGTAATTCGTCGAATTTAAATGTGGAATTTGGTAACTTCATGGGGCAGCAACGTTGACCTTCGGGCGTGTGACTTTCGGCTCGATCCCTGGAAATTTTGAGACCATTCACACAGTCCGCTGAAATTTTCTCTGCTTCGGTAGCCAACACACTTGATCGGCGGCTCAAACCCTTTATTTTGCACCGATATCACGGCTCCGATCGTTTTTCTCTGCGTGATAACCATCGCACAACCACGCCCAACACTTCGGTAACCCTATTCAGACTCAAAGCCAGCTTTTGTTGCTGGTTTAGGCTGCGTTCTTTGTTCTCGCCGACGGATTCTTCTCTGTCTGGAGATAAGGAGAATTTTTCCCAGGCAATCTTGAACTCGTAGTCTCTGTGGTGCGAAAAGCCACTTAGGCAAACGTAAATATTTTAGTCGACTCGGATTTTCGATTAGATGCTTTGGAAATGAATTTTTGAAAAAAAAAAATTTTTATTTTTGCGGGGCAGTTAGGATTTGAGAGTTTGGAAGCTCAATGTGTGATCGCTAATTGAAGCGATGGTGCAACCTAGGATTACTAGTTGTTGGGGAGGATGCGTCATTCGTTGCGATACATGTATCACTGGTGTGAGAAGTGGTTTAGCGTGCGAGTAGCGCCCTCCTAAAAACGTTGGCGTTAGTCGGCGGAAATAATGGCGGCAACGAAGCGATACTCTTCTGGCTCCCCTTGCTGGGATTTTGTAACGGCCACCTACTAATTCCGGCGTTATCGGCTACAATCAGTTTGCCACGGATTACTAGAAAAGAAAACATAAGGAACGAATGGCACCGCACACTGAATTTTAACCCTAAACGAATATTTTACCTTGAAAGAGAATATTTTATCTCGTATAGACCTGCCGAGCGTAAGCCAAGAGGGACAGCTGCGTTAGCTTCCCTGCAAGATCGAGCCCAAACGGCCGCAGCACGGTTGCCCTCTAGTGAGGTTTTTCAGTTTCAACAGCAACCGTCAAGCTTCCGATCGCTGGCGCATTCTCCTTTGTCTTGAATCTAGCGCTGCAATCGCACTGAAAGCCTTCTCACGCGAGTTGCACAGCCGATGTAGCAGGCCGTCTGTTAGAAAGTCGCATCCTCCCCAAACACCTAATAATCCTAGGTGCAACTACCACATTGAGTTAATAAATTATATAGAACTACCACCCCGACAGTGCTGCCATCTACCGACGTTGCGGTTAACTATTCACCATTTGTTTACGCTGGGCAACTCGGTTCACAGGCGTCCGTTGTCATGTTTCCGTGCATAAAACCGATGTCCATCGACGTTTAAAAAAAAAAAAATTAAAAGGAAAATGTGAGTATGTGTAACGTTCTTAATGGTCATTTGTGACCGTCCCAGAACAAACGGGCACGACCGGACCGGAGTTCTTGGGACAGAGCTTGATAGTCGCTGTGGAAACGAAATTTTTTAATAAATGCGACAAAAAATGCCGAATCACTCAAGCAGAAAAACGCAAATAGTGATGAAGGCTCAAGCTCAAAAAATCCTTCTGACCAAGAAAAAGTCATAAAGAAGGAGAAATATGTCACAAAAAATTGTGGAAAGCAAATTGTGACCCTCTTTCTATGCTGATAGGACAGAGAAATCGGCTACAGAAAGAATTAAATTCGTTGGCAAAAGGCAATGATAAGAAAAAGCCTTAGAGTAAAAACGTTACTTATCCAGTTCGTCATTTGAATCATTCTTAACAAACTGTTCTCTCAAAAAACTCACAAAGCTCAGGTGAAAAAGTTTGCTCTTCGCCAGGCTTGAAAGAAATTTAAAAAAAAAAGAGAGAGAGACAAAACGAACTCTACTTTAGTGCATCACTTCGCCACTTTATCGAACAATGATAGTTATTAATCAACAGGTAGTTATGGTTCACACTTCTCCATAGTTCTCCATACTTCTCCAGAGTTCTCCAAACTTCTCCATAGTTCTCCATAGTTCTCCAAACTTCTCCAGAGTTCTCCAAACTTCTCCAGAGTTCTCCACACTTCTCCAGAGTTCTCCACACTTCTCCAAAGCTCCCCACTTCTCCAGAGTTCTCCACACTTCTCCACCCAATTGGGCCTTATGCCAAACCGTCTCATAGTTTGTTTAGTCTAACGAATGTCGCCGGTAATGCAAAGGTTATCAGCCATGCTTTGTGCACCAGCCCCATTTCTGTCTCCTATCACTCCTTCCAGAAGTACGTCCACTTTGCCAGTTCCTTCCAAACATTTGTTCAGGCACTGCAAGCAAGGAGTTCACCTTATGGTGAATTCAGACTCTGCATAACAGAGGTCGCACTGCAGTGTTCATTCCTCTCATTCTGGTTTCCCCAAGCATCACAAAGTGATTTTTGCGGATGACGCTTTCAAACAAAAAAACAAAAAACAAAAATAATAATAATTTTGACGATTCTGTCAATTCTGATGACGACACGTAGTTAGTTCGACAGTGCGATATCCCCAACTCGCAAGCCAGGTATCACTGATATTTTTAACAGACCTGATTTTGTCCCTTGGGAGGTTTCGGCTGCACTCTATTGCAACCATTGGGACTCCCACTTTTGCAAGGTTTTATTCCTTCGGAAGAGGATCCACTCGGTCCTCCGGCTGAGTCTCTTGTATACACAAGTGATGTTTCTTATTTTTCCTTCAACATTCCACTGTCTGAAGTGGCTTTTAGGCAACTGCTCGATCAAGAGAATCTTAATCGAAAGGACGTTAATGCGTTTGCGGTCTCGACGCCATTTCCTCCCATGGTCCTTGCACAGAGGAAAACGTGTTTTGCTTAACCGGTAAAGGTGTGCCTTCTTTACGTCTCCACGACACTTTCGGGGATGCCGAGTTTATAACTCCATCTCAACCTTTGGAACTCTATTCAACTCTTTGGACTCCTGCTTTCAATTTTGTTCCTTCTCCTGCTTTGAAGCAGACGAGTCTGTTCTCCGTTGTGCATCTCGTGCCAACTTGCATGCGAAATTTTCTTTCTCTTTATCTGCTGTTGCCGTTCAGTCGCTGGTTAAAGAAAAGCCTGAGCTTGCTAAACTCCTCTGATTAAAGATTTCAAGAATCTGACTTTGCAAGCATCGTCTTTTCAGAAGGACAGCTTGGCTTGGAGTGCCAGGTTACCTGGTTGTCAGACGTTGCGACTCTGTCCTTCAGTCTGCCGTCGACACTTCTGTCGACGTGCTTGGTCAACTTTGCCTTCTTCCGATCCTCAAGTACAGGGAACTTTTTGGTGGCCAATTCCTCACACTCGCACCGGAACTTCAGAAGAAAGCTAAGCTTCCTCCGGCTCCTACGTCTCTGCCACCAACGAAGAAGTTCAACACCGTCAACAACTCTCGTCTATTTTTCTCCAAACCTCCAGTTCAGGAGCAAAATACCAGAAGAATCTTAAAGGGCAACGATATCCAGCCTTTCCAGAAAGGACCTGCTCACACTCTCCCTTTCCTGTAAACGCCCCTTCACATTTCGTGGCAGGGGCAGGGGATTTCTTCTTGGATGAGGTTTCAGAGACAGATGTTGAAGCTCTCGCTATTGACATGAAACTCTCCCATCTTCCCCCTCTTCACTGACAGCTGGGGGAAGGATAAGACGGCACTTCTCAAACTGGAAGTAGTTCACAGAAGATGCCTTCTCTCTCTATGTTGTATAAAATGGTCACTGCTCATCCTTTTTGGCAGCATCATCCGAGCCACTAGGTTGGGTCACCACGATTCCATTCGACCTGACACTGGAAAACAAAGTACAGATTCTGCTCCATTAAGGCACAGTAGTGTAGTGCACACCGAACACCTCAGTTTCTGAAGTCCTGCAAGGGTGGTCGGGGAAAAGGGGAGGAAGCGACGGGCTCTTCCTACCCTGGGGAAGCTGAATGGCCACCTCCAAAAGGTACATTTCAACCTGGAAACGATTCTATCAATTTCAGAGGCTCTTCTAAAGGAAGACTTCAGTTTCCATGAATTTGGAATATGCCAATCTGCAGGTTCCTTTACGCCACTCCACGCACAACTTCTTTCGTCTGTACACAGGAGGAAGATCCTACCAATACACCTGACTTCCTTTAGGGCTTGCAATAGCGCCACACATTTTCCAGTCCTCCTTCGTCCAGTTCTGGCTCACTTTCATGAGTCACGATTTCGCTCTCATGCACACCTGGGCGACTTGCTTCTAAGGAAACAGGAATTTTCTCATTATTCCTGATAAATAAGTTTAATGGAATGTAAAAATAACTTACACAATTGGTTGAATTCGTAAAAAAATGTGAGTTTAGCCGGGTTCGTGCTGTCCCTCCGACCAGTTGGACAAAGTCAGCACATAATGAAGGTTAGTATTTTGCAGATAGTAAGAAACTAAAATTTTAACCCCGCTTAAAATTAGTTTTTATTATCCTAAAATACTTACCTTCATTAGAACCCACCCTTCCTCCCCGCTATCGCAGAACCCGTTGCTTTCTGACTGGAACATGGGCCAAAACAAAAGTGAGCAGGCTAGCGCTATATCAGTATGATGTATGAGTATGAGTGCGCGGCGCCAGCGCTCCTAGCAGCTAGAGAGCTAAACTCACCATAATACGGATTGAAACAGTAAACAGGAGTTTCAATTTAATTCCGGGCAATTAAAAGAGCAAATCGAAACGATTTAGCACATAATGAAGGTAAGTATTTTAAGATAATAAAAACTAATTTTAATCTGGGTTAAAATTTTCGTATTTTTCGGCTTTTCGGCTCCATTTCATGATTTTGACTTTACAGCATTTTAGGGGGTGGGCTTGAGCTTCAACTGGGCTTTTAATACACGATTTACGGTAATTTTAAATAGTGTTAAAATTCCGTCTTTATTTTACAGAACTTTTCCCAGCATAAGAAATTTATACTGTTTTCAGGGGTCGTAGCCAACCTATAAAAACCTATAAAACCTATAAAAGCCTATATTTTAATTTTGGTTCTATATTTTTGCCAAAATAACCTATAAAACCTTTAAAAACCTATATTTTTAAAAGCTGGTCCTGGAGCGATGTGTTTTTGAATTGCAATCTCATCGTTCTAATTATTAAACGAAATCAGTGGACTGACTACAACTTACGCCCTGCGTGGTTGCCTTTTCGTTGAGTCGGAGCGCATAAAACTGAAAACTTGGTAATCGGCAGGGTACTCTTAAAAACCACACACACCCGGGAAAAAGCGATTGAGAATGAGTCGCACAAGAAAAATACTTAAATCACTGCGTAAATCACTACTTATTATCATTAGTATTTTATAATTACAGTCGTAGTTTAATAATACCTCCCGATGTAATCCTGTCTTGCAGTTTGAGCAGCATTATGCGTATTCAAACATATTCCTGGTAGCGGTGCACCTTTCAGATATCAACTGCAAGCGTATGTTGTCAACACGCGGTTTGCTCCGTGTAGTAGGTAGCTTGGCAAAAATGGTCGTGTTGAAGAATTCAATGTTTCCGTTAAAAAAGTTTATTTGAGCGTTGGCACTTGATTTCGGCCCTTTTGTGTTTCGTCCTGCGGTGATTACGGTTAAGGGAGCGTCTTTTATTATTAAAATTGAGTTTATTTACTGGTTAATGATAATGTAAGCACATAGGATTTTTCAAGAACTCCTATAACCCCAATTTTTTTTTTGCGAGGCTATTATAAGTTTGTTTCACTATTTCCAATGTACTAGTTATCAATGCAAGTTATCTTATGCAAGCCTGACGTTTCATTAAATCGCCCATCGTGCAGTCCTTTAGGGACGGATAATTTTTTACCATGAGGAGGTGGTGGTGGAGTTGGGGGCAAGCGAGGCTGAGGAGAGGAAATGACACATCTTCATAGATTTTTCAGGCTTTCCGGGAGGGGGGGGGGGGGTTGGATGGGTCACACCTTTTCTTAGCCCCATAAAGGTAGGATAACAAATAAAAATAACCACTGCCGAAAATGGGGGAAATACATTTCTGGATTTCAAAGATGTCACTTTCAGCAGTCATCATTTCTAAAAACATCTTGGATTCTGCACCCCCCCCCCCACCTTGATGTAAGTGTCACTATTCCACAATAAAATGAAAGAATTGGTTTACACATTTTCTTGGCACTAGATGACTTTGTTAGCAGTGTTTTAACCCTTTCCTTCACATATACGCTTTTCTACGCTTCTACAGGATTTACTCACATACGCATTTTTACGCGTTTCGAGTATCTTGCACTTCAAATTACTGGGACGTAATTATTAAGCAGTTTGTTACATTTTTTAAGTCATGGTATTGAAGCTGCCTGGATGTTTTAGAATTAAAAATAAAAACTTGCGAACAGTTGAAAAGTTACGGCTTAATTTTCAACTGGGATGCACATTTGTGGAGAAAATGCTAATTTTCACGAGGAAATGAGGATGAAAGTTCTCGTAAATGTCCGTGAAGTAAAGGGTTAAATGATTTAATTTGTATGCATGTATTTTTTTTCCTGGACAAATATTGATAAAAAAAAAAATCAAAATGAGTTAAACTGCTAACGACGGCACATGTGACAAGGCTAAAATTGGTAACTCTCAACTTCATTCGTTTTATTGTATGTATCAAATGCATAGGATTTTAATTATTCTTTCTGTATTTACGAGAGTTGAAAAATATGTAGGTTAATCTGTAGGCCTATGTACATCATTATTAGCATACTATGTGCGTATGTATTCCTCTTCACCTCTTGAACTAAAGCACGTACAAAGACGAGAGAACCACCAAATGAAAGACAATTAAATTGCACTTCCGTTAGACCTATTTTCATTTCTGTAACTTGAAAAACTGATCTGAAAACGCCAAAGTTCGATCAGCCAAACTAACCAGAAAGAAATCAACTAAACTACATGATGCATGAATCGACACCAATAGAGTGAGCGAAGCAAAGCTAGTTATTGTAATAAACAAGAGTAAAGCACCTTATTTGCTTTTAAGTGCAGAATGAAATGAACGGACAAAAAAACCTATAAAAGCCTATATAATTGCTGAAAAATAACCTATAAAAACATAATTTTAAATTTTACAACCTATTTTTTAACCTTTATTTTTTAATTTGAGGTCTGCGAGGCCTGCGTTTTTGACACTGTTTTTTTTCGTAAAGTTCTTCAAATTTTTAACGGATTTTAAATGTTTCAGCATACTACCATTCAAAGCTTTTGAAGAAGTAGCCATGGTGTTAATACCAAGTAGGGATCGACTGAGTCCGGATATATCCAGATCCGGCGCCGGATAATTTGGTATCCGGCGAGATCCGGATCCAGCAATTATATTGAGCCGGATACCGGTTGCAACACAACCAAAACATGTCGCCGTAAACATGTTGCATACATCGGTAAAATAAATCGTAGTAAAATAACTAAGCAATCTATGGGTATAAAAAATTGCAGATGTAATAATTACAGTGTAAATTATTGCACAAAAATATACTTGGGATAATTGTATTAGGCTTTCATAACTAAAAAAAAAAGTTGAAGTTCGACTACGTAAATGCGCTTAGGAAAATATTCACCTTCCGTTGCAGTACATGGGAGACCTTGAAATGATCGTCCTCTGGTTATTCTTCCATTACAGCGTTGTTTACGGCTTCCGAAATCCTCTTTTAAAGTTTTTAATACCGTAGAAGTAGTTTAAAGTTGTTTTATTTCCTAATTTATATTCGCTATCATTAAAAGCATCCGTTTATGGCCGCCATCACGTTCCCATCCCAAGCCGGCTGTCCGCCAATAGACGCGCACCTGCTAGCTCCAATGGCTGTGACCTTGACTCGCTTCGCGTGACGTCACTTGCGACTGGCCCCCACCGCGACAAGGCTAGCGATGAGTGATCACGTGCCAACCGGGAAATCCCAGCTTTCCAACGCGAACAAGATGGCGGCCGTTTGTTGCGTTGTTGAGTTACGACAGCTTGAACCAAGGTCTAGTTTTAGCAAACAAAAGCAATTTCACAAAAGCATCAAGAATCTGTACAAGTCCTGTCCATACTATCACTAATACTTCTTAATTTTGTAGTTTGTATAAACATAATTTAATTTAGTTTAATTCTTTTTCAAACTTTTTTTGCTTCTAGAGCTGTCTTGCTGATTTGCCAGGAATTTCTGCCAAATTCAAAGGACTAGTTGAGTATGGTACCAGCCAGTTGTCATCTGCTGTGGTGAAGCCTCGTGTTAAACCGTGGATTGATACGTTTTACTCCGTGTCACATGATATTGTTGAAGTGAGTACTTGCCTTGCTACTGGGCCATGAAAGTTAACCATTTGGTTTACAAGCACTTGGAGTTCCCTTAAAATATCACGGGTCGAAATTTTTTATGTAGCTGTTATTCTTATCGCCAAAAGTCATAGTTTTGCAAAATTTTGACCGATTTGGGTATTCCATTGCATTTTCATTAGCTTGAAAAGAGCTTTTCAGTGGGGCAGATTTCAAATCAAAGAGAAGTAAACAGAAACTAAAAATCATAAAATGGGAGAAGAGCTAAATGATACTAGTATTCACTTTCATCCAAAAATACTCGCCTTTAGATTTATGCTTAATATCGTTAATATTAATGCTGCATTGCTCAAAACTTAAATAACCCTTTAAGAAGGTTCTTTGGTTTTCCACAGTGTGGTGCTGTACTTATTCCTAAGATGCCCTTCCACACGCGCACTTCACATTCATTAGAGCATACGAACTGATGCGTTTTAGTGCTCGCGAATTTTGTTCTTCAATTTACAATTACGGCTGTTCATTTCTTTGGCTCCGACATCTACTTAACGAAAATTTCGTGTACTCACTGGTTGACCTCAGATATCAGCGTCCTTTGTGTAGAACATGTCATAAATGCCACTTCTGTCTTACGCATGCTAATATTTTGGTCAAGATCGTTTGCGTGCATGGAGCTTTTACAGACCAACAGATTGTTTCCGATGCCAGTAGGTCACTAATCTGTATTCTTGTGGTGAGCTTTGTCACAATTATTAGTCGTTTGCAATATTCCCGTCTGATTATTTACTTTGCTGGGCCGCCACAGAGGCTAGTCACAATATGCGCGAACGTGTGGGCCAACAAACGACGCATGCGGCAACGCTGTGGGACCAACGATCCCTTTCAGTTTCAGCTGCCCCATTCGGATTTGTTGCCACAAACCGCCACCGCGTGAGCTGTAGACATAGAGCTGAACTGTCGCCACTGGACAGCAAATCGAAATAGCGACATCTGCTGTCTATGCAGTACCCCTTTTGGTGCACATAACACCAAAATAATTGGTGGCACACAACCCCATCGTGTGTTCATTGATTAGGTCCTAAATTACTGTTTGAACCTTTCCCTAATAATTTCCGGGATCAGAACTATTCATCACCAATGATTTTTAAAGTACAAAAAACCATCATGGGAAAATGCCGTTTTTACCAAAGCCTCGCACTGATGATGCCGTTGTTTTGTACATACTGTATGAATATCTTCTTATTTTGCATATATCACATAGCTTACTGTTTGCAATTAGGAGAAGGCTGTTGTCTAATGCGCAGCCTTTCTCACATAGCTATGCCTTTCTCACATATCTGTTATGAAGCATTTTATTTTGAAAACATGAAGTTTAAGTATACATTTCACAATGTTCATTTGTGCAGATATTACCGAGTGGAAAGCCTTAATTTCACTTCAACTAAGAAATTACTTGCTTCTTTTTCGGCATTAATTCATTTAAATGCGTTTTAGCATTCTTATATTCCAAGCTTTTTGAACTTATAACTTCATTCTTATTATAAAACTCGCGGTTTACTCTACCTCACTGTTCAATTTTTATTGCTGCGAATCGTATTACTGTATGCGATTTATGCTATATAAAACTCGATGTCCAGAGCTAGTGACTCCTCCGAATTTTGAATTGAGCCCCAACCAATCAGCCACCTGGATTCACTCTCCCGTAGGCTCTCAGCCAACCAGAAGGGCCGTAGCCAGGGTAGCTCTTCTACGTGTCCGCACTGGGAACAGTTGGATCCACCTGCTCAATATGAAAAGTCCTGTCACCCCTCCATCGTTTAGCATAGCTCAGACAGAAAGCCAACAATGTCACTACGCTCGACAGGAGGTTGAGGTGTCTTCCACTACAGCACGAATGCCATGCCGGGCAGTAAGGTAGTAAACTAGTTAAAGTTAAATTTGAATCTTTAGGCGAGTTATTGTAAATTTTTATTTTTAAATTTAAACGATTGACATTCTGAACATTATGGGGACATAAATTTTGGCACTTTGGTTCTTAGTCTTCTCATAATTTTAAGGTTTTAACGGGTCCCTTCCTAAAAACTCGGCTTTATTTTACTATAACTACAATGTTATTTTAAATACTTACATTCACTTAATCTTTTTATAGTTGTTATCAAAGTAGGAGTTTCTTTAACTTGTATAAGGCATGGTCCTAGTTGGCTACTCAAATTTTAATTTAAAGTCTTACTCAGAGTTCTATAACTGTCGATTACGTAGAAAGCACGTTTTTGTTATTGTAAAAGTTCAACTGTTTGTCATTTGAAGCAATGTGAACAGAGTTCTTAGGAACAATCAATTTATTTCTAATTGAAATTTTATTTGAATGCACTCACGCTTGAGTATTTTAAATTAAGTGGCTGAGACAAAATTTTTCAGGTATTTGTGAAGTTGACTTACTACTGTTAATTACGTAAAACCAAGAGTTGAACAGTTTTTTAGACTCCTTGAAGAAGGTTTATTTGATTACTCGACTGGAGGTAGATTTTTAATTATAGAATTTTTTTATTAATTAAACTCAAAACAGCTAGTAACATAACGCCCACCGTGGTGGCATTATTTTTAAGGCTGTGCCGGTGCCCTTTCCCCGATACCGGTTCGATACCGATGCCCGTTTACCCGATTCCGATGCTAGTACCAGTACTACTTTTGGTCATGTGCTGATACTGTGCCCATGCCGGTGCCAAAGCCGATGTCAAATGAAAACTTCATAGTCAACACAGTGTTGATAATTTAACAGTGTAACATACATAACACTTTTACAAAGGAATTGTTCGCTAAACACTTTAATGCTCAACAAGATCATGTAAACATTTTTGTGTAAGTAAACATTTTATACTTGTAGGCCTAATCCTTTACTAACTTAGTTGCAGGCTAATTTTTAGTAGTGTTGGAAACAATATGCCGTATTATTAATGCAGACGAAAATGCAGATTCTGGAAAAAAAAGCCGATTTCGATACTTTTGCCGGTACTTGTTTACCCGGTGCCGGTCCGATACCGGTGTCACTGGTACCTGCAGCCGGTCCCGGTACCAGTATTGGCATCTGCACAGCCTTAATTATTTTATACCCAGATTTAATTACTTAGCCCTGGCTTGACGCTCGATCTCTTAAACGAATCGTAGTTTAGCCATGCTTGAATATAAAAGTGAACCAATTGTTAGAAAAAGTAATAAGAATCACCGCAACTGCAACACCATGAGTATGAAGCTACTAATATACCGCCCGTCGTAGCAACCGCCACTACACCTATTCTTTTTTTCTTGTGTTGAGGGCATTGAGCTTGCAGCATGTTTAGATTTACCATGGAGTTCTGGTACAAGTTTTAAACGCATGCCTCCAAAAAGGTCTGTGGACTTGTTGAACTGGCATGAGTCTCAACTGGCTTATAGTATCCTCTGGGTTGTTAGTTGCCGATTGAAGAACAGCGTCCAGGCAGTGGAAAACCATGTTTAATAGAAGACGAGAGCCCTAAGCAAAGCTGTCCTTTTGAAAAGATAAGGCACGCTTCGTAAGATTTCGAAAATCTTCAATGACGGTGTGATCCGCCATGTCAGATTTTTCGGCAATGAGGCTCTTTAATTCTGCTGCAGAAGCCGAGAAAGCTATTTCTGCATGCAAACTTGCACGAAAATAGCATCAAAGAATTACTTCGTCTTCCTCATAGTATGAGGTAGGGATTGTAATGGAGGAAGGATTTTTTTGATGTCGAATTATAGACTCCACGGGTTGGCCGGATGCGATATATTTCGCCACTTTAAAGGTTTCGTAACGTCTCTTCGAAGGAGCTCCTTTCCCAGTTGATAAAAGAATTTCGCAATTTGGGGTTGTGAGGTGGAAAAGGCTTTGATACAGAGATTGGCTTTTCTCCCTTTCTCGTGAGGTTTTCTGGTTCAACACTTGCCTGAAGGCTACTTCAGTTTGGCGCAGATGCAAGGGAGCGCTTTCTCTCCCCCAGAGTTGATAAAGGGTTCTGCAGGAGGGTCGTCAGGTTCGACTTCAGGTGGGATGAACACTTCGCAGAATTTGAAGTCTTTTTTTTTTTTTTTTTATTTCGGAAAATGGCTACAAAGAAAATTCTCCAGGGTTCAAAGTCTGGCTCTTCGTCAAAGGTGTCGTTTTTTACAGACTGCTTGGGAGTAGGCGGTAAAATCCTTTATCGGTTTTCGTTGTAGAAATAATCGTATTGGTCGTTGTGGCCGAGCGGTGAAAGAGTTTAGCCTGTTTGCTGGAGGTTTGCAGATCTGGTCGAACCTCTGGAAAGGGAACCTTGGCAAAGTCCCCGTCAGGACTGCCAACCAGGGTAGCGTGAAAGGCTACCATGCTCCTTCAGTGGCTATGGGAACTATTCTGGCCAATTCTTGACAATCTTTCGGCCCCTACGATGATCGGAGGTTTCCCGGATCGAATCCCCGGGTTGGCACATCCCTTTACCAGATATTTCTTCTTCTCTAAAAGTCTGGTAATGTTCAAAATTGAGCCGGTTCAGCCACACGAGCATTAAATTGGTTTGGCTGACTTAAGGCTCAAAAGAAATTAATAAAAAAAATTTTAAAAACTCTGAATCATCTGGATAATCTGAATCGTCTGAATCCGCTGCCAAAAGAGCGAGGGTCAAAATCGACTTTGCGTTGTTTCGGAGGACCTTTGTTCGTTTTCTTGAGATTGCTTCCTTACTCAGACCTGTCTGTGGCGATACTGGCTGTTGTTTAGCTGCAGAAGCAGAAGACTTGTGATCTGGCAATCGGGCGATCTGACGAAGCGTCGGAAACGCGAGCCAGTGACGATTTGTAAGCAAGCGGAGAAGCCTGGACAATGGTTGGCAAGTGGTGAAGTCTTGGATTTGCCATGTGTCGATTTGTTTGTGCTACTCGAATGCTCTTGAGAGTAGCGAACTGGCAATGTTACGTCTTTTTTCTTTGGTTGCTTCACATCGCCAGTTTTGGACAACTTTGCCAATTCATTCTGGAGTTGTTTGATTTTTTGCTGTATACTATTTTAGGTTCTGGTTGGCCACTCCGCGCGTTTTTTTGGGCAATGGATTAATCACGCCTGGTAAAAATTTCTCTTCATGCAGACGAACCAACATGGCGACCTTATCTCTCGCTTCATCGCTTTCCCAACGTGGAAAACCTCTGAATTCGCCGGCTAGGGAGATTGTTTGCAATGTTTTCAAATACATGGAGGCTCAGGACACAACACGGATGCTGAAACAACAAATTTAAGAGAACAGGTTTGCCACTGGAAAATCTCAGAGAACGGTAAGCGTGTCTTGTCAGCAGCAAAGGAAATACCTGTAGGAAAATTTTCGCGTTACTCCAGCGAATTCCTAGTCCTACAA